>JAULKR010053330.1:0-11634 GCA_032356305.1 Prasiola linearis | reverse complement strand
CCCCCCCCCCTTCTAGCAGAAAGAACGTGCACAATAGTCTCACAAGTGCTGCCCTCAAGGCCGTGCGCTTCAAACAGGCAATTTTTGTCTCACATTGAGACAATCACAGGTTCCTATCAGGATACAATAATTGATCAGACAATAGCAGAGTCCGTCCGCCTCCAGAAATACCGTCCAAGCAGCGACCCCTGTGAGTGGAGAAGCAGAAACTTCGGCGACTCGTTCAATTCCCAATTCGACCAAGCTACAAAGTATCCATGAAGCATTTAGGAAGTAACGAAAATTTGACAGTTGATGCTTTGCTCAAAAACAGAAACTGCGACTGATTGCCTTCTGTTTGCGGATCAGCATTTGAATCGAACCTCCTACGACTTGGCAGAATAAAGTAGAGCTGAAGCAACGAGACAGTCTGGTGGCCAGAGCACAATGATAAGTTCGACCACGGAGGCACTATGCTGAGTGCATAACGTAAGGTGAAAGAGGAGGGGGGGGGGGGGGGGGGGGGGCAGTGCTTCAGCATGGCATGCATCTACGCATCGTACGATGGTGCTATAGCTCCGTTGTACCTGTGATGGGCCTGGTCAGGTGTCTCCATTTTGATCACGTCAAAGCCGTTGCGTTCATAGAAACTCAGCGCAGTCTTGTTGGCGGCCATGATGTGCACCATGAGATCTTCTACTCCTGCAAGTCATTCAAGCCTCTCGTCGTCAGCACATCTTGCCTTGAAGGAATGCCACAGGGACATATGACGAAAGTTTTGCACGTTTTACAACGGTTTGTGATCATCATAATTACTCACCCCAAAGCCTGGCAACCTCTCGAGCATGGTCGAGCAATTTCCCGCCAATACGACACCGCCTAGCAGCCTCAGCAACGCAAACGTTGGCAAGGTATGCGACACTAGTGCTATCTCCTGCAAATCAGCATAGACAGAGGCGTGCGACATTAAGCCACACTCTGGAAGCAATCGCAGTCATAATGAGATGAAGCATGCATCCACCTGAATCACGTAAAGAGTCTGCAATGGCGCACCTATGAGCACCTCGCCTGCAACAGCATTTACATTGCAAAGGTCTAAGCTGCCAACCACTAAATCGCCCGAGTCTAATACAATCTCTGCAGGCGCCTCAGGACAATGCGCACTTGACGTTACTGCTATAAGACATGTTGCCCTGCAAGACAAGGAAAGGTACGGCCGAGATTAACTCGAGTGCAATGCTGCCTTCCACTCCTGTCAACACTGTACATGCCTCAATAGATGGTGAAAACTTCCAAACGATCTGAAACGACAGTTATTCACCCTCCGGTGTCCTCCATGCATTGACACTACACCTGTTATTAGCAGCATCTGCAGATGAAGGGTGATCGCGAACTGCACGAAGGGCTTGATACTCTTCTTTGGCCATGTTCTGTTGGTGCAGCTGCACTGAACACCGACAGGCAGCATATTACCCTCGAATGACTTGAAAGTATTGCAAGTACGTAAATCTGCAATATAGAACCATGAACGGCGTACCAGCCCTGCAAATAACCTGTCCGGTGGATACACCTGCATTGAAATCTTACTGCTGATTCTCGGGCATCATATGCAGTATTGCAAATCAGCATGAACATGGAACTGCAGCCCCTTGCACACTGGACGGTTGTAAAGTGATGCTACTCACGTAAAAGCTCATACTTCGCAGCCAGGAGCAAGCCAAGAGCTCCTCATCTGAGTCTGCCTGCCTGCGCTGATCACACCAGTTGACAGTCTAATGACTTGTTTGAGCAGACCGAGGTATTTCAAGATTATGCATGGAACAAGCTCATACCAGACACCCTTCATTGAAAGTGATCACCTGATTTCTACATGAAGACGCCGACGTTCCCGAGGCGAAGGGGATGTTGCTAGCCTACTGTGGTGAAAGCCCTCGTACACTGCCGTACATATAAACTGACAATGGTGGGTGCCTCTGCATGCAGAACTGCAGCCTGAGATGGTTCAGAAAATCTGATACCATGCACGATGCGGAGGCCACCGAGTGACGGGGATTGTAGCTCCGATGCTGGCATACCTAACAGCCGAGCGCCTGTGCGCAACTATTGCATTCAAAAGTGGGGATTGTGCTGGAGAACGAGGAATGTATGGCTCCTTGATAAGCGCCATCATGGTCGCAGATTCCAAGGGGAGGAGTGCAGATCAACAGATTGGCACATGCGCCGGTGCCACCGTGAAGCTCATGCAAGCGCAACAAGCTTGCAGGACACAGACCTCATCGGCAAAATTGCATTGCTGTGACATCATGTCACAGACATGTCAAGCTATAATCAGTGCCTCTTTGGCGAAGTGAGCGAGCATTGGTCTGAGTGCCAGGCTGTTACTTTGAAGCACCAGTCTGGCAGTACATGCCAGTACTGATTATAATTCAGTAAACGCTATACGCTGAAATTTTGAGAAGAAGATCTTGTGAAGGTCTGTCGTCGAGCTGCGCATTTGCTGTGCTGTGCGCCCCTAGGCCACCGACAAGTACTTCGTGAACATTGGCTTGAGCCATGCATCTGCAACGACCGCCTAAAACAGCCCCTTTAAACTCAAATTCATCGACACAGTGGCGAGCAAAACTTCCTAAAAGACAGATTGTTTTATGTTCAGCACATCAAGTCAGGGCTCGTTGGTGCATTGACATCAGGTAGCTTTTAAAGCGATGATGAGCTCCGTAGATATGTCTTAATTCCCCAATATCGATCGGCCGCCGAGCACATCGCTAGTTCCAGGTCATACATCAATGAAGCGATACTTGTATTCTTCGCTCGCAGTGTAGATACGGAGTCAAGGGTGAAGCGGTCCAGCTGCTGCAGGAGTGGGTAAGAGACATTGGTTCACAAGCTGGGCTGACCAGATTTAACACCCAAATCAATAGTGGAAGCTTGGGCGTTCCAGAATCTAGACTGGAGGTATGAAACGGGTTGCAATCGGCACCTATTGGTGCACTGTAGCAGGCAGCAGACAATTGCGCAATGCACAATGCTGGAATGCAATGAGGGTCAGAGGCCGGGATCACCTCGTGTCACATTCAGATGGAGGTAGCTTTGGAAAGCATTTCAGCGCTGGAAGCTTTCCGGGCTCAGATTCCGATGGACCTCCACAAAGCCTGGAGCCAGCGTGCACAGAATTTCATAATCGATGGCTCGCCAACTTGGCAGGTTTGCTACCTCCACTCTGCTGCATCGTTTGTATAACTTCACTAATGCTCTTTCTTGTGGATCTTTATTCAACTTCTGTGGTTTATCAATAGGTGTATAGTTCGTGTCCAGTGTTTCCAGAAGAATCTGAGCTGTCGACATCTTCTCTACCAGAGGTCAGCATCCACCTCTTCCACTTGGAAGTCAAGGCAAAAGTTGGCACTTCATGCGTAAATATCAAATTGATTGCTATTAGTGATTGCTCGTCGCTGCTTAAGTCCAGTCTAAATTGCCCATTGCATCGTCTTGCTGAAAATGCAGTATGATTTTAAGGTCCGTCCCAGGGCTCGACCAAAACCTTTAATCGAAGGAGTGACGGAATTGGATGCAACGCAAGAATCAAGTGACACCCAAAAGGTTGCGATTGACTGGAAAGGCGATCCGATGACAATCAACCCAGGTACAATTCTGTAATACCAGATGCTAGCTGTCAACTGCCACTACTGTTTTCACAAAAGTCATAAAACATCCTACCCGGTTGCTTGCAGGTGACAAAATGCCTTTCATTTGAATGAAAGACATTTCTTAATTCATCAATGCAAGCTTCGAAGTTTGAGCCGTGCAGCGTATGTCAATTCCAATCGTACCTCGTTTGCGACGCCTGATCTGACCAACTTGCCTCATGTACCTCCTTTCAAGCATTGCTATGAATTTCTGACACATGTGCAATGACCAAGATGTCCTGTGCCCACTGATCATAAGAACGCGCATACGGGTACACTCATAATATTTCGACGTTAGGAATGATGGACTGCCACAGGCAGCGCTGCACAGTCCGATTCATTTGTGTGCGAATTGTGTCATTCACGTATAAATATACATTACGATACTAATGTTATATTTGGGCATGTTGCAAACAAGAGCCTCAGTTTCTTGAGCTGATGCAAATACAAACAGTTGACTTGAGCCGCTATTACCATCGTGCCATGTGTGATGCTGTACACGCCCCACCACAATGCTTCGTTACTGATCTATCTGATGTGTGTGGTAACTAATTCGAGGAGAGAGAATCTGCCTACAAACGCCATTCTAAGGCTTTGGTCATCCTGCTGAAATCGTTTTGTGCATATTAATTTTGTCATACACAAATGTACAAATAATTGACGGATAATGTCCACGGCACGCCATTTCCTTGCAAACGTACTTCCGCCACAAGGCAAATTTCCTAAACATTAGCAAACACATCTACATTGTGAACATAAGAAACAACGGGCAGAGTACAAAGTGTCAATCTAATTAGTAGCATGCAGCGTAGTTCGATGTAAAAGCATTTGTGCCAGTACACATTACATGCACACTACGCATCACGGAATTTTGAGCAACTGCTTGGGCCAGGCAGAGCTGACTGTCTCAGCTGGACACGCCGTTGATATAGCCGAGATATATTCCGGTATGATTTGACCTATGTCAAGGTCTGTCTGCGTGGAGGCTTGAGAATCCGATCAATAAGGCCTGCACACCATCGAAAGGAAAATAACACTTTGCAATGGAAGCAATAAATTGATGAAGTGACGGCAAGTGACCATTGCTGCTCCATACCACTGCATCGCTCACCGTATTCCTGAGCCGTTTTCGCTGAGAAGTACTTGTTGCGGTTGAAGTCAGTCTGGACCTGCATACCATTGGACCAGAGTGTTAGCAGGAAGTCATTGCTTGCAGCCATAAAATGACAGTCCTCTATCATCTTCACTTGTGCCTTTGACACGACCACGTCTAGCTCACTTCTGTAGCTCTTTGCGACTTTGACGCGAAGCAAAAGCACGACTTCAAGCATATACAACGTATTGCCAGGACATATCGCTGTCATCTGCCTTGCCAGACCTGTGATGCAGAAGGCTTACCTTTTCTAAAGGCTGCCCTGTAGCGGTCGAGAGAACGGTGTTCACGTAGTTGCGAACACGAAGGAGCTCCTTAGCCTCATTCTGGATGTCTGTTGCCTTACCCCTTGCTACGCCAGACGGGTGGTGAATCATCATCGTTGTGTTCGGCAGCATGTACCTCTTGCCCTGCAAAACGACGACATAAGGCTGCTAATGCTAAATACGGCATCGCAGTTGTCGAGCCTACGCACACTTTCCGGTTGATTCTGCCAATCTTCCTTTGCAATGAACCAGCTTCACCAACTCCGTGACATACTGCTCAAGCGCACCCTTTTACCGACAGCCATCAGAAACCCTGTCATCCCGAGGCAGGCACCGAAGCCAACGGTGGCGACGTCACTGCCTATGTGCTTCATTGTGTCGTGTATAGCTAGGGCGGGGACCACCTGCAGTGCAATGCACCGGATGGTAATCGGCACTCATTGCGATGGTTGGTGGTCGGCAGATACTTGGCAGATCCATCAGCCCTGGTGTGCCA
The DNA here is from genome assembly GCA_032356305.1 of Prasiola linearis. Taxonomy (NCBI): domain Eukaryota; kingdom Viridiplantae; phylum Chlorophyta; class Trebouxiophyceae; order Prasiolales; family Prasiolaceae; genus Prasiola; species Prasiola linearis. The sequence goes on along the minus strand of JAULKR010053330.1, from coordinate 6,054 downwards.
ATAAGCCATGACTGGTAGTATATACATCGCGTGTGCAGGTGATGCAAGACCACTCCAGAGAAGCGATGCTCCTTTTGTTGCATGGAAAAGATGACAGTGACCGTGTTTGAGTGCTGGTAAACATTACCTCTCCACCTGAACAGTTGATGTACAGCTGCATATCCTTTTTGTTTTCCGAGTCCAAATACAGCATTGTCGCCACGAGCTGATTGCCCAGCTCCTCGTCCACAGGTTTGCTCAAAAAGATGATGCGCTCTCGATACTGCAGTTACCACCTCAAACATTCGTCTACCGCTTTCACTGTAGCTACGATACACACTTTTGAACATCACTGTTGCAAATTCTCTTTCAAGCAGCTCATAATCAAAAGCACATAGAGTAGCCCAAAGCGCATGAAGGAGCTTGTGAAGAGCACCAAGCAGTTCCAAAGATCCACCCATTGCCAACCGCCGGTTCTAGGACCACGATATGGAACCCGTGGGACACCAACAGGCATCATACGTGTGGTCTGCCTCTTTGGACCGGTGCTCGGCCTGCACAGAGGAGCATAAACTTCCTGTCGAGAGCTGTATTCTCAACCAGAAATTTTTGCAAGGAAGCTACTGTCACCGCATGTACGCACCTACATCCCGCGATAGCTCGTCTGGTAATACTGCCAAAATCCTCATTGCGATGTGTCCCCAGATTGAGCAATTGATCTGTGTAGCAAACGAAACACGGGTTTAACGAATGCGATCTATCCAGAGTAGCGGCTGCATATCAGCAGTTTTGCTTGCTACCTGCTGGTTTGGCGCCGATGAAAGCTGATGGAGACCTGTGCAGCATTGAGACACTAGCGGCAACGTTATACAGCCTAACACATATCCATCCCTCTGAAAGTTGTAAAAGACTAACTCAGCATTAGCTGAAGGATGTATTGAATTGAACACACCTGCTGATTTTCTTGGGAGATGTACGTACAGTATGGCAATTGGCTACGATGCCTGCTGCCGGCATATTAAGCACACAACACGGCAAAGAGACCCAGGTTGGTGACCGACTGATTTCAAGTGAGTAAGATTGATAACTTAAAGGGTATAATCAACCAAAATTGCAGCATGCAAATTCACAAAAGTATATGTGTTGTGCCCGCTGGTGCCGGACAAACAGATGCCAGCTGGCATCGGTCTGTCGTGTAGAAACCCACAAAGCTTGTAAAAAAGATCAGCAGGGTTCGGTAAGGAACCTCAACTTTTGACAGTCAAAATGCTCTATTCCCGGAATGCCACACATTGCCGTCCTTATGTGCAGCGAACACAGTACTGGATGACCCGCTAGAAGTGCTCGGTCAAAGAAGTCCTTTCGTAAGCAGATCTAAGACCGTTTTTCAGGCTTCACGCAACTCTGTCGGACTTAAGCGATACATCCGGGATTGCACAGGTCGTACACCATGCGTCAAAGGAATGGTATCGTCAGTTTCCTCCTGATGTGGTTGTGGTAGTAGCTCTTGCAGCTTTTGGCGAAAGATGTCTTGGATCCACCATGGGCTCCACCCGATGCGGTGCGTTATCCACCTCGGCACTCGTGACAACACTCACCAATAAATTGTTATCCGGATCTGTGAGTCGACCGGGTGACATTCCGACGGCATGTATCGTAAAACATGCACCACTCTTCATCAATTATTGCATACGCATAGCATTCAAAGCCGTAACAATACCAGCAGTGACGGGAGATTCCTCCTGAACAGCAATCGCGCCATCGTTGACATCATTATGCAACCAATTACAACGTCCCCCCTTTGTTACCTCATTGCTAGCGTATGACAACACTCTTGGCTAGGAAGCCAAGGTTGTCTAAGGACAAAGCCCATTCTTTTCCCAAATCGACCACAATGCAGTGCACTTTTCAACGCAGTGCTTGCGTCTTCAAGTGGCTCACCGTTGTACCAAAGACGTTGATAGTTGAGCCGTTCGCTATGGTGGCAGCTGCATTCCCGGAAGAGGCTACCACGCCGATGCCACACCGACGCGAGGAAAAAAGTTCTCACCAGAGTCGGAGTTGATTAAGCACACGAGCTTTCAAGCTCGACACTCAACTCTTCAATTGCATTTTCGGTACCGAATTATCACTTTCTTCATCATATGATGCCATGGTTGACAGGGGTATCATGGTTTAACACATTCTATCAGCATGAACCTTATCGTGCTTGTTTTAGGTTTACGATTCATTTAGATATGAACACGATTCACCCCCTTCAACCATACTCCCGAAGAGGAGCCAGCAGGTTTGCAAGGTGCCAGGATGAATGGTTCGGTGGTGAAGGTCTTACACCGGAAGTAGTACCACAATGCACTCTCCATGTCCTCGTCCGCAATGCCAATTTACAAATTCAACTACGGCAAATTAATATCAGAGAACTTGCATATGCCATTCTGGCTCTTGACAGCCACAGAGCTGAGCGTAATTACAACCATTGCGTGCTCCTTGTTCATTAACCCAAATCTGCCTGTAGTTTTCGAACACTATCAATCCGAGAAGGTATGTGCGTCAATTGTACACGTTCATCAGCTCTGCCAACACTTCAACTCTGCTATCCAGCTCTGCCATCCAGCTCTACCAGTTCGAGGCTGCTAAGTAGTCCTATTGTCACCAAAATGGAGCAGCTTAGTAAAAATGCTTGTACTACCATTACCCGCCAATCTCATAGCCTGGGCATCACCCATGTAAGGGCAATGACTCAAACGTTGGAGCTCGTCACAATAGTAAGACAGGCCATTGGCCTTCTGCCTGGCCATCTCTTCGAAGGGGTGCCGAACCTTGTCAAATCCTGTTGTCCAGCATCCTCGTGTGCATGCCGTTTGCCATGCACACTCGGATCAACGGTGCGTGTGTTGCCCCCAGCTTGGTGTCCCACCTTATCTTTGGCGCCGTTGCCACACGGTAGGTATGCCTTTTTCCGAGGGCCTTTGGGCCCCGCATTTGCCGATTTCATCCAATCTATCAGTGAGTTGAGCACGTCTTCATCCCTGTGATCTCTTTGCTCAAGAGCGGCTTCAAGCCGTACGTTCTTGCAGATCGGGCGAGCATGCTCAGCTATGGCGGCCAGGACCGCATCCCTTCCTCCTTTGTGAGCCTGTTTGGTCGCTCGCTGGAAGAACTCGTTTGTCGTTTCTGTGGGGGTTGCAGGCTGTGCCCTGCAGTTGCATTGCCTGGGCGGTGGCGGTTTTGGTCGTAAGTGACGCTGCTACCTATCCAAGCGCCATCTGATCCAAAATGTTGAACTCAGTCGTTGTAATCTAAGTGCTGATGTAATACAATGTCCCAGTAGTTCCCCAACTTTACTCACGATGCCGATGTCGGCTGTGGACAATTCAGCCAAACCAGCAGCGAGGCATCTGTATGGGCATATGGCAGATTTGCATGCACGCACTCCTAATGCTCTGCAAGTCGCAGGACAGCGTATTAAGCCCGATGCCGACAGGCGAGACCATGCCCCCTTTGCTATTGGTGCTCAAGTACCGTTGTCGACTCAGAAATTGAAGCTTAGGTCGGTCAATGGACTCAGAAGCTTATGCCGAGGTTCATTGGACCATTCCGGGTGCTGGCACAGCATGGGAGGGTAGCGCATCACATTGCCTTACCCAGTGCATGTAAATGGCACCCAGTACGTCATGTAAAGCTAGCTTACAAATCAGATGGGGCCTGTCAGCCACAGGTAGCATCCCATGTGAATATTGCGGATGGTGATGCTCAATTGTCTGAGATTGAACGTATCATGAGCCGTGAGTGGCGCAAATCTTGTGATAAACTCTGTTTATTCTACACTGTGCGTTGGAAGGACAGCTCATCTGCGAGGGAGACACTGTGATACCGAAAATTTTCCTTTATGATAGACCACACTTGTCGGTACCTGTTTCAAGCGGCTGGTGGCTCCGCATGCATTCAATCCAGAGTTGCTAAGATCATCTATGGGTTGAATTGCTACATTACGTGTGCTTCAGGAGCAGGCGCAGCTGATGACCCAACCGGTTGTTGGGTTTGTGCCTCTGGGCAAGCTGCCACCGCCTCGTCCTGTGCACAGTTAGGCTGGGGCATCCACAGCAGTCGAGCCTATGAAACAGCGACTACTTGTGGGTCAGGTTGTCCCTAATGTCTTATCCAAGCCGACTGCTAAAATGCCTCAAGCTGCCGAACGTGTTGATACCACTCTGCGCTCTTCACCTGTTACCAATTGTGTTGATGCCACCCTGAGCTCTTCACCAGCTGCCGACTGCCAAAGTGCCTCAAGCTGCTGCTTGTGTCGACGCCACTCTGTGATACTCACCAGCTGCCTAATGTGTCGATGCCACTTTGGGCTCTTCAAAAGCGGATACACATTTTGCTCCCAAACTGGGCACCTCACATGCTGATGATTGTAATCATGGCGTTTCTGATGATTTACAACCTATGGGCTCATGCTTCTACAGGCAGTCCGTCTATTAAACTGTCTGACAGTTGCCAGGCTGTGCCCCTCGTAGGTCTGCTCGTGGTCGGCAGCCTGGGGGCTTGCATGCAGACGCCTCGCAGTATACACCTGTCGTTATGGTGCCAGTAACTAGTCACAAAATATGCACAAATGGTGATGAAACCGCTAAGCCTTTGCATGAAACAGCTGCTGTGATTAAAACTACACACTGTTCAACAAGGATTCGACGTCAACGCATGCTCAGCGCCATTTCGATGCCACCTTGTGGAAGTGGTTGGCCACATGCTTGCCGGCGATCTATTCGCCTTTTCGATGATTGACAGCTGCCGTTTTTCTTGTGTGTACGTTTTGGTACTTGTATGTGCCAACCCGTGGGCCAACCGTGGCTAGGCTGTGTGGGTCTTCGGTTGCTCTGGCAATTGTTGATTTGCCACTTTAAACGGCTCCGATTGCTGATTAGTCGTTATCATCTCCTTCACTAGTGTTCGGGTCGATTACTCAGCAGGGTAGGGAGATCTGTTGTGTCCGGTGGTGCCAAGTAGCTTAGCACTGTCTGCCCGACAGTCAGCTGCCAGCTGAACACAAGGCCTTAACCAATTGTTGTGCTCACAACACCTTTTACGAGCAAAGCGTACTGTGCACTGTCTGACATTAGAGCTAAGATTACAAAATGCGTGGCACTCACGTGGTTAAGGGCTCCAGCTAGCAAAGCTGCACGGGTATTACATTCACTTGCAATCGCCTGCTTAGCACTCAGTCAATTTTGAAGTGGTAAACTGCTTATGTATGTTTCCCAGGCTGCTGTTGTACAATAATTTGATGGAAAACAGGTGCACATGTTTTGCCCATCTCGAAATCTTCGTCGAATGCCATCACGAATTCTGCTTAGGATTCGCAAGCCCCCGATGAATTCTTCTATAACACATATGTGGCATCTCCGTCAGCCTGAGTTCGGGAACGATGCACCACATCTACATGCAATTTGCAGATCTGGTCACCATCATCGAGCTTTCAATTATGCACTCAAACTTACTATTGCTAGGGAACTTCCGTTGAACGGACAATCCTCTTTGATACCTATCGATTGTTATTCATCTTGACATCCTCCTGATCTGCTTGATCATGCGTCTCCAGTGCCTTCACTGTCACGAGCTTTAGGTCGCTTACGTTCACACTGAATTATTTGATGTTACGTTCATGAATAGGATACGCCTACCATGACAAGCTTACAGAAGGATTGCAAAAGGCTCGATTCTTCGGACATAACACGTTCAGCATCTTGCATTCGTGCCTTCTCAATCAACCGTCATACAAGTTGGGCTTGAGGTGTTTTGACAAGATGATAACGTCCCCATCCTCCCCGAGACAGTAAGCGTCTTGAGGCCACGCTGCTGTAACAGACGCGCACTTTTGAATAGGTAAGTTCTTGTCGACTGAGTCTGTCCAAGCACAGCAAAATATTACTTCCGTGCATGATGCATTAACGTGCAACAAACACCCGACTCGAATTCCAGTAGTACTATACCATCCAGTGTCGTGTGTGTGTGTGTGTGTGTGTGTGTGTGTGTGTGTGTGTGTGTGTGTGTGTGTGTGTGTGTGTGTGTGTG
>JAULKR010053329.1:0-39456 GCA_032356305.1 Prasiola linearis | reverse complement strand
GGCAAGGGGCGGTCGGTCCATTCACGGGGGCGCTCGACGATCTCGATGCGCCCCCGGTGGTTGTTGCGGGGCATCTACGCCGCGACCGTGTAGGGCTGCATGTTGCCGTAGACGACCTCTCCGCTCCGGGGATGCAGGATTTCGCGACCCTCGGCATCCACGATGCGCCAGCCGTTGCGGCCAAAGGTCGTCTCGCGACCGGCGCTGTCGGTCATCTGGTAGATTGCGTAATCGTATGCGGCCTTGGCGGTGCGCTTGGTGGCATGTGCCTGCCACTCGGGGTGCGCGGGGTGGGTGCCTTCGGCGGTTTCGACGGTGTACATGGTGGCTGTCCTCGGTAAGTGGATGGTGGGGCCGAAGCCCCGGTTGGATCAGGCTGCGTGGTGAGCGATGGCGCGCTTGAGGTCGTGGAATTTGTAGCCCATGTCGTTTTCGAGGGCAGCAATAGCGGTGTAAGTCTGGGCCTTGACCTTTGCAGCTTTTGCGTTCCATGCCGCGCGGCGGGTGGCGGTTTCTTCAGCGGTCCACTCTTCCAGGAAGACGATCCCGATCAGGCTCTGGATCTCTTTGTCCAGCGCGCGGGTGGAGGCGGGGCGACCCATGTTGTCGCCCTCGAAGTGCGCGCGGCTGGACTGGCGAGCGGCCCGCTCGATCTCGGCGCGGTCGGCGCGGAGTGCTGCGAGCCGGTCGGCGGCGGATGCGGGGGCGTAAGCTGCGCGAAGGCAGATTGCGAACTGCACACGGTAGCTGACGCCATGCTCCGCGACGATGCGGCGGGTCTGGGCATGGGCGGCGGTGAAGATGCTGGCTGCGTTGGTCATGTCGGTCGCTCCGTACCCCTGATCTTGGCGAGGTGCCCGTATCAGCGTCTTGCTGATGGGTTATTTATAGCCAGCAGTCACGATCCCTGCAAGCATAAAATGCCATTGATTGGCAAATAATGCCGTGCTACACGTATTGCATGACAAAAATAGTAAAACCGTCCGCCCCCTACCGCATCGCCCGCGCCGCCCTCGATCTCGGTGCCGTAGAGGCTGCGCAGGCCATCGAGGTATCCCCGACCGTCCTGCGCGCGATGGAGCGGAGCAAGGGGGCCGAGGCGCGCATCCACGACCAGGTCGAGACGTGGTACAGGGCGCAGGGCATCCACTGGTCGGAGCATGACGGGACGGTGATCGTCACGATGCCTGCGCAAACCTAATGCCAAACGTCATCGACTCCTCATAACACAGATTCCATGGGGCGGATCGACCGCCCCGCGATAGCGCGGGATATCCCGGGATATCACCGGATATCCCGACCTCTAGGCCCGACGGTCGGGGGCGTCGCGCACCAGTCGACGGTGTCGCGCCGCCAGTCGTAGAGCATCGCGTGCCCCTCGCGCGCGAGGATATGGCCGATGTTCTCGCCGTCGAGCGTCAGGCGCATGAGGCCGCGCCCGTGGCCGTCCTGCCGGATCGCGCCGTCGGCGTCGACCAGCGGGACCATGGCGACGCGCCCTGCCCCGTCCAGCAGCTCGCGCAGGCGGTCGTGCGCGGCGCGCGCCCGCTCGACCTCGAGCGCGCAGGACGCGCCGAACATGCGCGATTTCTCGGGCGTGTCGAAGGACGTGACCCCGTCGATCGTCAGGCGCATCGTCGGGCCGATGGTGTCGCCGTCGTAGACGTGGCCGCGATACGCCTCGGCGGGCGTGGCCAGGGCGAGGAGGGCAAGGGCGAAGGATCTGGGCGGCATGGTCGGCTCTCCTCGTGTCGCGGCGGGCGGATCGCGCGTCAGGGTATCGCGGGCGGGCGCGCCGCTCCATGCCAAACGATCACCCTTATCCGCCGATCCGCAGCATCGAGGGCAACCCCCGCTCGACGCGCACCCGCTCGACCGCCGCGCGCAGGGCGGCGGCCTTGCGGCGGGCGAGGCGCGGGTCGCGGGCGATCATCAGGGCGGTGCCCAGATACGGGCCGCCCTCCTCCACCATCCGCGCGAAGGCCCGCGCGTCCATGCGGTCGAGCGCATGGCCCGGATGGCCGAGCAGGCGGCGCAGCTCCGACGCGCCGACCCCGTCCGCGCGCCCCTCCATCGCGATGATCGACACGCGCAGCAGCAGCTCGGCGCCGGGGCCGTGGCGGACATCGAGGGGGGAGAGCGTGGTGCGGGAGGGGGTCACGCCGCCATTCTCTCGATCGCGACGCGTCCCCACTGATCAGCGATGGCGGTAGCGATACCGGGAAAAGTGCGGCTGCGCAGCCGGTCGCGATCCGGACCCGGCGGCATCCGGTGGATGAAAGACCAGCCCTTGTATTCGTCCGACCCCTTCACGGGCGGGGACAGCCTGTCGGTAGCCGTCAGCGGCGGCAGGCCGCGCAGGTACAGGCCCGTCGCCTTGAATGCCGGGTCGCCGAACCACCACGGCTGCACGATCTGGGGCGTCGGCAGGTTGCGCAGTCGCCGCTGCGCATGGACGTGCATCACGGGGTTCTCGACGGCGACCAGCGGCACGGGAGCGTCGAGGCAGGCCTGGAACAGGTCGCAACCCTCCTCGAACTCCGCGATCATGCTTTCCCATGTCCGCCCCCGGGGCAATTTCTTGGGGTGGACCCTGCCCCCTGCGCCGTAGAGCCAGTGACCGCCCGACCGGCACAGTCGCGTGCAGGGCGGGTGCATCACGACGATGACGTCCCATCCCCAGTGCATCACCTCGCGAATGTCGCCCCGGATATGGTGGTTCGACCCGCGTGCATCGGGGCGCAGGTCGCATGACTTCGCGTCGAACCCGAGCGCGAGAAACGCATCGCGCACCTCTCCGAATTCTTCGCAGCCGACCAGCACGCGGATCTCCGACGCGCCGCCGGGGCAGATGGGGCCGTCCATCACCCTCCCCTCCTCTCGAGATACGCGGCGAGCATGTCGGCGAAGAGCCTGCCGCCCGCCACGCCCGCCTCGTCGCGCAGGTCGAGGAAGGTGGTGGCGTCCTCGGGGCGGACCTTGATGTTGAGCTGCTCGGGATAGAGCGGTCCCTTGGCCTTCGCCCTGCCCTTCGCCCTCGGCGTCCGCGCCCCCTCGCGGCTCGTGAAGCCCGCCTCCTCGGCGCGGGCATCCTGCGCGGCCTGGTCGTCCTTCGACGGACGGCGCGCGGCGGTGCCGGGCTTGATGTCGCTCGGGTCGATCCTGCCGCCGAGCGGTGCGCGTGACTTCGTCATGGCCTGCCCTCCCCTTTCATTTTCGCGAGCAGCTCGTCGGCGAAGGCCGCGCCGTTCGCGATGGCGTTGTCGAGGCCGCCGACCTCGCCCCTCGGCAGGCCGTACAGGTCGCCCCCGTAGGCGAAGAGCGAGCGGTAGGCGGCGCGGTCGATGATCTTGGTCTCGAAGATCGGGATGCCCTCCCCTTCCAGGCCGACGCGCGCGGCCTTCTCCTCGCGCGTGACGGTGATGGGGCTGGCCCGGGTCAGCAGCGCCGCGAAGGGAATCGGACGGCGCGTCGTCCGCTCCTCCGTCTTGATCAGCGCCACGGCCTCGATCGCGCGCAGGGCGTCGACGTGGCTGCACCCCATCGGCACCACCACGAAATCGCTGTTCGCGACCGCGCGGCTCATCTTGAGATTCGCGGTTCCTTCGAGATCGACGATCACGAAGCGCACCCGCTCGGCCTCGTCGAAGATCAGGTCGACGATCCCCTTCTCGGTCACGTGCCCGTGGACGGTGATGTTCGGCACGGCCTCGCGCGCGGCCCATTCGGCGAGCACGGCGTTCGGGTCGGCGTCGACGATCGACACCTCGGCCCCGCGATGCGCCAGCTCCGTCGCGAGGATCAGGGCGCTGGTGGATTTTCCGACACCGCCCTTCGGCGAGGCGAACGAGACGATCGGCATGAATGCTATCCTTTGCTATCGTGCGGTATCCCCGGATACTTCAGGGTATCCCATGATAGCGCGGGATATCCTTAACGCAAGATAGACTTGGCTATCGCGGGATATCCTGCGATAGCCGAACGGAAAAGGGCGTCCGAGAGCGCCCTTCCCTTCCTCCGCGCCGCGTCGCGCGCCGTCAGGCGTAGCGCCGCGTCACGGCCGTCAGGCGGTCGCGTCGATCGACGCTCGCCTCGTTCGTCTTGAGCGTCCAGATCACGAGGATCGCGAGTGCCACGAACATCGGGGCGGCGTGGAAGTGCAGGCCGCCCGTCGCCACGGCGAGGGCGATGGTGGTGACCAGGACGGTCGCCATCACGCGCTGCCCGACCAGCACGAGGCGGTGCGCGAACGTGCGCAGCGTCCGCGCGCCGAGGATGCGCCACAGGCCCGAGGCGATGCTGTACCCGATGGCGATCCGTGCCAGAACCAAGACGCCGCCGACCATTCCGCTCAAGGCGACGAAGGCGATGGCGGTGGCGAGGACGATCCGCTTCACGCCCCGCTTGAAGCACGGCAGCGTGCGGTCGCCGTGCATGCGCCATGCGCCGTGACCGGCGGTGACGGCGATGGCGGCCCCGGCGATCCACGAGGGGAGGCCGAGGTCGAAGAGGGCGGCGATGTGATCGATCATGGCGCGGTTCCTTCGGAGGAGGGGGCGGGCAGCAGGATGACGGACGGGGGGCGGGCCTCCCATCGGAGGGATGCGGCGAAGATGCGGGCCTCGGCCAGAGCGATCGGCGGCAGGATCGACACGGCGATCGCGACCGCGGCGGTCAGGAAATCGACCTTCGCCGCTTGCGACCATCGGTCGAACGCCCATGCCTGACCGAACAGCACGACGGCATTGACGATGCAGAACATGCAGGCCGCACTCGGGACGACCCCCGCGAGAGCCGCCGTCATCCGATCCGTGAAACCGGGACGGCGGCGCGTCAGGACGATGGGGGCGAGCCGTATCGCGGCGATGCCGACGACGTAACCTATCGCCGCATGGGGGTGCAGGAGCGTCTCGGCGAGGGCGAGAAGAGTGTCCATGTCGGTCACCCCTCCGCCGGATTGAACAGGGTGACGGAGCCGTCGGGCGAGTATTCGCCGAAGTTCTCCAGGACGAGGACGTGCTTGAGCATCTTCGCGACGTTCGGGCCGACCCTGTATTTCTGTTTAAGCGCGATCTCGCCCGTATGCGCGATCATCCTGTTCTCGGCATCGTCGAGGACGCGCTGCACCTTGTCGAAGTTGCTGCGGTAGTATTTCTCGTAATCGGCCTGCTTGAGACCGCAGGGCAGCGTCGGGTTCTCGGAGGCGAGGCCGAAGGCCAGATCGACGATGGTGCCCATGCTTTCGGTCTCCGATCGCGGGGCATCGCTTGCCGGGGCCACGCCCGGCACGACGCCCGCCGACGCCCCGCCGACGCTCGACCCGCCGCCCTGGCGCATCTCCTTCGCGCGCTCGTCGATCGACGTCATGCGGTCGGACTGTTTCTTGACCTCGGGCGCGACCGATGCGCCGGTCTGGTACGACCAGAAGGGCGGGGCGAGGGTCATGGTCAGGGCGAAGAGGATCGCGAAGGATGCCTTGAACTGGTCGCCGCCCGTGAAGTGGAGGCCGAAGAACTCCATCATCGACGCCATGTCGTCCATCGTCTCCTCCCACGGGCTTTCGTTCGAGACGGCGGACTCCTTGCTTTCCGTCAGGGCGGCCCGCTGGGTGCGCTCGGCGGCGGCCAGTTTGCCGGTCCATTCCTCGACGCGGGTGTCCGAGAGGTCGACATCGGCCTGCGCGCGGGTCACGTCGGCCTGCGCGCGGTTCACGGCGGCGATCAGCGGCGCGTGTTCGGGGTGGGCCGCGTTCATGCGGCGGTTCGCGGCCTCCGATCCCTGCCCCCATTCGGCCAGCGTGTCGGCGCGCCAGTCGGTGAGGAGCGTCTGCGCCTTGTCGCGGCGCGCCACCGCCTCGGTACGCAGCGTGCGGGCGTCCGAGCCGTTGTCGATCCACGTGTCGAGCTGCTTGGTCGCCGTGACGACCGCCGCCGTCTCGACCCCCGCCACGCGCTCTGCCTGCGCCATCGACATGCGCGCGGTGTCGGTCTGGCTGTCCGCGCCATTGACCAGGAGGAGCGTCAGGAACGCGCTGACGACCGCCGAGATGATCAGCATCGTGATCCACGCGGGCCACATCATCCACTTCGTCGCCGTGTCCTCGATCGTCGGCAGCTTGTAGGCGATAGCGTTGGTGCCGTACATCAGGCACCCCGCCGCGATGGCGCAGACGCCGCCGACGAGGGGCTGCGCCCAGGCGACATCGGGCGGCAGGACGGACGACGCGTTGAGCGACGTGACGTAGAAGAACAGCGCCGCCTGCAGCATGTTCGCCGACAGCAGGATGGCGTTGTTGTAGGGCTGGCCGTGCAGCAGCACCTTCTTCTCGCGCTGCATGCCGTCGACTTCGTGGACGTACATCGAGCGTTCGTTGTTGACGATCCTTTCCGCCGAGGCGGTATCGAGGGCGATGGTCATGGCTGTCTCCGGAAGGGGATGCGGGCGCGCAGGCGGGCGAGGGGCAGGCGTCGCGACGCGGCCCCCGTGGCGCGGCGGCCAAGGGTGAGGAGGCCGCCCTCGATGCGCTCGCCGAGCGTCGGGGGCGGAATGTGCGGTTCGGGCGGGCGCGGCACGTGGACGACGACGCCCAGCCTGTCCAGCGCCTCGATCACGGCGAGGGCGGCCTCGCGGCCATTGCCCTTCGCGGCGTCGGCGGAGCCGCACAGGCCCGCCGCTTCGAGCGCCTCGCGGACCCGCATGATCCGGTCGAACTCGAAGGCGAGGGTCCGGCGGTTCGCGGCGGCGGCCATGCGGACTTCGGGGGTGTCCATGGTCAGGCCCCCTTCCGGTCACGGGCGGGGCCGCCCTTGGGCGCGGCGAGGGCGGTGCCGCCCGTGGCCGGCACGCCGCCCTGCGGTGCGAGCAGCGCGGCATCGCCCGCGGTCAGGAAGGGTCTGGGATGGCCGGGCTGGAGACCGCCGACGCCGCGCGCCTGCATGTTCTCGCCATCGCGGCTGTCGCGTACCTGCCGCTGGAAGCCCCTCGCGACTTCCATCTGCACCGACCGCTTGGCCATGAGCATCGCGATCAGGGGCTTGTACTTGGTATCGAGCGCGACGGCACCGGGATGATCGGGGGCCAGCTCGAACATCCCGTTCGCCGCCAGCTCCTCGGCATCGCGGGCCTCGACGATTTCCAGCATCATCTCGGCGACGCGGTTCATCTGTTCGCCTCTGTCGGCGGTGAGGATCGACATGACCGGCGTGTACAGCTCGGCCAGGTTCTCGGATGTCGATCCACTCCGCCATGCGCCGCCGCCACCCTGCGGGGTGGAGGCGGGCGCGGGCGCGGGGGCCTTCACCGTCCTCTTCGATCACCGTCGAAAAGGATGGCGCGGGGCGGACTGGTGGTCTTAGGGTGCTGCGTAGTCATGGCGAACTCCGATGGTTCGGTTGTGACGAGCAGATCGTCTGGTGTTGACGCACCTTCGATCTGCGGTTTGGCGTGTCGGGGCTTGCGCCTCGGCACGTCGATCTTCGGCCTTGCGGGCCGTGCGTTTACCTTCGGTAACCCGAGTCGTCAGGTCAAGAAAATTCCGATACGGCGCACGGGCATCCATCGCTTTTCGGTGGATAGCGGCGGGATATGGACGCAGGCCCGGTGGATGCCATCCCCTGCCAAGCCCTTGAAAACAGGCTATCCACCGCTATCCATCCACCATCCAGCCATCCGCCCCGCGGCCATCCAGCCATCCGGCACCCCCCCATCATCCTCGATCGCCACGCATCGCGCCCCGGCGCGGCGTGCCGTCCGGCGACGGGACCATGGCGACAGGTCAGCACCGCGCCGCCCTGCCCATCCCGGCCAGCCCGTGCACCGTCGGCGACAGGCGCAGCGCCCCCGCCTCGGCCTTGCGGATCAGGCCGCGCAGGTAGCCGCCGGGCTGCGCGCGCAGCTCGCCCCGCTGGTCGCGGGCATCGGCGACGAGGACGGCCAGCGCCGCGCCCTGCCGTCCCATCGAGGCGCAGGCATCGCCCCACGCGCTCTCGTGGATGCCGATATCGGGGCGCAGCAGGGCGGCGGCGGCGAAGATGCCCGCCCATCCGCGCTCCGCCTGCATGTCGTAGACCGCCACGAACCGCGCCGAGGCGGCGGCCAGCGCGACCTCGGCGGCGACCAGCTCGGCCCCCGTCGATCCGTCGGGGCGTCCCGTCCTTTCCGCCGTCACCATCGGTCGATTTCGCTTGCGACCCTCGAAGCCGCCTCCACCATTTCCTTGCCTTTCTTCGGAAACGACTTGCCCGCGACCAGCGGGCACCGCCTCGTCGTCCACAGGGCGGCTACAGTATCCCGGAGGGATATAATCGGTTGTACTAGTAGTACGCCGGACGCCAGCGTCCGACCGGGCGGACGCATCGTGTACCGATGAAGCAGCCCGTCCACAGGCGGGCAGGGCCGCCGCGAGGGCGTCGAGTGCCGCCGCGAGGGCGTCGTGCAGTCCGCGCAGCAATCCCATCACGTCGAGCGACAGGCGCACCGGCAGGGCGACCAGCGCCTCGGTCAGCGCGGCGACGGCGGGGGAGGGTGCCCGGGGGGGTGCCCCGGCGGCCACCGCCTCGGCCCGGCGCAGCGCCGCGACGGCCCGCGCCTTGAGCGCGAGGAGGGCGGACCACGCCGCGCGGTCCTCGCGCACGCGGGCGCGGTTCTGCTCGTCGATCGCCTTGTACTTCGCATGCGCGGCGATGGCGGGCGCGAGGTCGATCCCCTCGGCCTCGCGCCGGAAGCCGTCGGCATCGAAGCGCCCGTCGGAGCGCCGCCCCCGCGCGGTCGTGCGCCGCACGATCAGCCCCGCCTCCTCGAGCCGGGCCATCCGCCGCCGGATGGCGCGGTCGGTACAGTGCAGCCGCGCGGCCAGCGTGATCGGGCTGGCGAAGCACACCGGCTCGCCTCCCTCTTCCCAGTCCTTCGGGCGGACGGTGTTGATGATCTCCGACAACAGGAAGCTCTCGGCATAGCCGATGTCGAGGTGGATCGCGGCGAGGCGCGCGGCGGCGTGCGCGGCATTGCGGCGGGTCTTCGCGTCGACGCTCATGCCGCACCGCCTTTCGCCGTGTCGGCGGGGCGCAGGGCGTCGACGCTCTGTTGCCAAGCCATGCCTGCCTCGGCCTCGGAGGAAAATTCCCGGATATCGGCCTCCCAGTCTTCCGGCCGTCCATCCTCGTCCCATGCCGAAACCTCGGTCGCAACGAAGGCGATGTAGGTCAGCGCGTGCAGGGACAGACCATGCCTGACCGGCATCGTGTCCTCGATCTGCAGCTCGAAATGGTCGGCATACTCGGCAAGGTCGGCGTGACCGTATTCGCCGTCGTCGGGATGCCAGTAGAGCGGTGATGCACCGTCGAGCGTGCGAAGGGCATACGCCCCTGCCTGCAAGGCATTGATCAGGTCCATGTCTCTCTGCTGTTCAGGCGTCTTGGGAATGCTAACGGCTTTCAGGGCCATGAGGTATTCGCTGCGCAGGCGCTGGACTTCGGCTTCTAGAATGTCGGCTTGAAGGATGCTCATGCCGCCACCTCCCTTTCCGCCAAAGCATCCCGGGCCGCCTGCCCTTCGAGCATCGCGGCGAAGTCGGCGACGGCGTCGGCGCGGGTCGTCTCGAGGGGGTTCGCGCTCGCCGCGACGCCCTGGGCGATGGCGGTGGTCAGGGCGATGGTGCGCAGCGTGCGCTGGACGTTGCCGCGCACGGAGGGGCAGGGCGCGTCCTCGCGCAGCAGTCCGACGATCATCGAGACGGCGCGCTCGTCGCTCCGCTGCACTGCCGAACGGTCGAGGCAGGCGATCACGTCGACCAGGGGGCCGATGGCCAGCGGCGCGGCGGGGCCGAGGCCGAAGGCGTAGGAATGGGCCGCCTGCGCCACGTCGCCCTCGGGCGTGCCGACGCCGCCGACGCCGATCCACGACCGCGCGACGCGCTCGATCGCCAGCGCCGCGACCTCGCCCCAGAGAGCGGCGCGGATCTCGGGCGCGTCCTCGGTCGCCAGATCGGCGAGGCGGACGCGGATGCCGACGGCGAGCAGGTCGTCGGCATCCTCGGGGCCGACCCGCTCGACCGAGCGGGCGTAGAGGCGGGCGAAGAGGTCGTGGAGGGTGGTACCGGTCATACCGCGCCCTCCGCTTCGGGGGTCGGCTCGACCGCGATGGCGGGGCAGGGGGGGCCGAAGACCTGGGCGATGCCCGACATAAGGCCCGCACCGGTCGGGTGAAGCGTGCCGTCCTCGCGCAGCAGGTCGACCGCCGCCGGATCGACATTCGAGAGCATGATGCAGATCGTGGCGGTCGGGCCGCACGGACCCTGCCCGACGAGCACGTGCTTGTCGTTGGCGATGGCCCAGTGGATCAGGGCGATGTCCTCGCGCAGCTCGTCGGGCTGCGCCGCGATCGTCGCGAGGGTCGAGGCCGTCACGCGCACATGCGCGGGCAGGCCCGGAACGGGGAACAGGGGGTCGTGGGTCATGGATGTCGATGCCTCCCGAAGGAGGGGTCGCGGTCACGCGATGCGTGATCCAGCCGGAATGGGGTCTCGTAGGTCCATTCTGCGCGCGCCCTCTTGTTGGCGATTGCGATATTCCGGCGCGTCGCTTGTTAGACGGCGAACCGGAGGCGGGAGCTAACAACCTGACAAGACAGGCCCGACCTATTGACCCTAGGGGCTTATTCGGACGGACTCCCGCCCCGACCTTCCCTCGCGGGAACTGGGGAAGAGGGGATCGCGATGACGGCGCGATGCCGCTTGTAGAGTTGTTAGCTCTGATTCCACAAATCGAATGTTTTACGCTGTCGGTCAACAGAAAACTGTCGTCCGTTGCCTTATGGCATCCGCTCCGTAGGCGGCGGGCGCGGGTCGTCGGGCCGTCCCGAGGCTCGGGACGGCGGGGCAGGGGGGTCTCGCTGGGCATCGTCGCTCTCCTTGACGGGAGGCAAGCCGGGTCCGTTCGCCCGAAGGCGTTTTTCATTGCGAAGGCGCGCGGAACCTGTAGGATGAGCGGTGTAAACGGTTGCTCGTCGGGTGCTTGGACCTCTTATTGAAGCCCTTAGCTTTGGTATGGTGTTCGGTTCCGGCGGGCCTTTTTTTTGGCCGGTCGTCTCCCGTTCCTCCTCAATGAATCCGAGTCGTGCGCGATCTTGCGCCGCGCAGGGATCACCGTCGCCGCTTTTCACGCGCATGTCCACACCGCGCGGTCATGGCGGCGGGACGGTCCGCGTCGGGCCGGTGCGATTCGCGCGGGGGCGTGTCGGCGCGGTCGCGGCAGGGTCGGCAATCCCCCTTCGGGACCGATAACAGGCACACGAGACGTGACCGAACCGTTTTTAATAACGCTTTATTGTCTTATTTCGAGATTGACAGGGTCTCGGCGAGGTCGATTTCGTCTTTTTTTCCCCCGGTCAATGCGTCGCAGATGGAGGCGATGGCGACCGCCTTTCGACGCCGTGTCGTGACCCGTCCGCGCTTCGTCAGCTCGCCCTCGACGATGGCGATGGCGCGCTCGATGATCTCCGGATCGTGGTTCCCGGGCGTCTCTTCCGTGGTGAACAGATACGCGACCGGCACGTCGAGCGCCGACGCAATCTTCCATAATATCCGCATGTTGGGGGGTATACCCCGCTTCATGTTGCGCAGCGTGCTCTGCGACACGCCCGCATTTTCGAGCATCTGTCGCTGGGTCAGGCCGACGGCTCTCTGACGCTGTTCTATTCGCGCGATGACGGCGTGCACGGCGCGGGTTTCGGGGTCGATTTCATCGGGCATGGGTGCCTCGTTAATAGGCTTCGGTGCCTAGGTGTTAAACTTGCCCGTTGCCGAACGCAATGTTTCCGTCGATTCTTGTGCGATGGGAACAGGAAAAGAACATGACACCGCGTCTCTGACGACGGACGATCTGCGATGGGAAGGGCAGGAGGTGCCCCGCGACGCGACCGTCGCGGCGGGCGGCTTCGTCCTGCCCTCGACGCGGTCCTTCGGCGCGTGGGTGTCGGGCGAGCTGGCGCGGCTCGGCGTGTCGCATGCGCGGTTCGACTACCTGCTCGGCCTCGACGGCGGCATGACCGCCGACCTCGTCGCGGGCGGGCGGTCCCCGACCCTCGACGAGGTGATGGTGATCGTGACCCGGATCGACGCCATCGAATCGCGCGGCCCCGTCCATTCGGAGGCGACGCCCTGCGCGATGGCGGGCGGGGTGGCCCGATGACGTCAGTCGCGCTTGCAGACCGGCGAGGTCGAGGTCGAGCACGGCTCGGCATTCACCTGCGGCCCGCGCCACGACATGCCGATGGCGTACAGCGCGCCGGTATCGCACATCGCGAGGACGTGCTGGCCGAAGCCCATCTCGACGGGCGGAAACACGATGTCGACCCCGGCGCATCGGTGACCCGACGCGCCGATGACGACGCGGGCGAAGTCCTGCTTGCTGGGCGCATCGCTGTATTTCTGCGCCGAGCTGTCCGCCACGTCGCGCCGGGACACCGTGTCCGCGTCCCTGCCGAGGAACGCGAGGAGCGCGACGACCCCCAGAAGTACCAAAAGAACCTTGCCCACCGTCTCTCTCCCATGATGCCGCGCCATGATGCGTGTCTCGCGGCGGAGTGCAACCCGGAAGGAGGAACCCGATGAACTGGGAACCGGCCACCGCGACGACGCCGAAGCCTTCCGCCAAAGGCCCGAACATCACCGCGCGGATGGGGCCGGGCGGGCGCGCCCTGATCCTGTCGGTCAATGCGCGCGCGCAGGACGAGTATTTCGGCGAGAGCATCGTGGGGGTCCGCTTCGCCATCGACTGGGCCTACGAGAACGGATTGCCGCATCTGCGCATCGCGCTTTCGAGTGACGGTTCGATAGTCGCGACCAAGTTCGCGCGCGGCGGAGCACGGCTTTCCGTCTCGGCCTTCGGCAGCGGCCTGCCGGACGACAAGACGGTTTCGGCACCGTGCACCGTCGTCGAGCTGCGCGAGGAGGATGGCGCGCTGATCCTCGCGATGCCCGAAACGCTGCGCCTGCCCGCCATGCCGCCCAGGCGGCCCAAGCCATGACCGCGCGGTGCCCCTATTGCCGCCACGGCCTCGGCGAGGGGCCGATGCGCTACGTGCCGCACCATTACACCGTGGTCGCGGGGGACCGTGCCGCACGCCTGTCGCCCGGTCGCGGGGCCGTGCTGCACACCCTGATCGAGGCGGGCGCGCGGGGCATCACCCGCGAGGGCATCTACACCCGCCTCTACGCGCGGCCCGACGGCGGCGGTCCGACCAAGAAGATGGTCGACGTCAACCTGTGCCACATCCGCAAGGCCCTCGCCTCGCTCGACGCTGGCCTCGGCATCGTCACCGTGCCGGGGTCGCGCGCCGGCTGCCTGCCGGGCCGCTTCGCCCTGACGCATCCGCTGGTCGTCGTGCCGGACGGGGAGGGCGGGGCGTGACCCGCGCCCCCGTCGCCCCCGGCGCCGTCTTCGTGCGGCACGGCACCTGTTCGGTGCCCGTCGCCGCGCCGGTCGCCTGGGCCTTCGACCTGGAGGAGGGCGCAGCCGTCACCGATGCCGACCTCGCCGCCTTCGCGGCCTGTGCCGTCGGCGTCGGGCGCGCCACCCGCCGCCTGCGCCTGATCGTCGGCGTCGCCGGGATGATCGGGCGTCACGGGCGGGCGCAGGCGGCGGGAGGGGTGGCGCGATGACCCGTCTCCGCCGCCTCCTGCGCCCCTGGCGCGACCGGCTGCGCTGGTGGGCGAGCGACCGGCTCACCACCGCGTATCTCGAGGCCGCGCTGATCGAGCGGCCCGGCGTCGTGCACGACCGCTTCGGCGAGGGCGGGCGCGAGGACGTCGTGCTGCGCATCTTCGGCCCCACGCTCGTCATCTCGCGCCTCGACCCCGACCCCGACACGACCTCGACGGAGGGGCGCTGACATGGCCAAGCGCACATCCATGCCCAGGGCGAACGACCGCGATTTCCACCCCACGCCGCTCAAGCCGGTGCGCCCGCTGATCCCGCATCTGCGCGGGGTGCGCCGCTATGCCGAGCCGTGCGCGGGCGACGGCGCGCTGATCGGGCACCTGTCGGCGCTCAAGGGTCTGGAATGCACCTACGCGGGCGACATCGTCCCGCTGGCCGGGGGGATCGCGCCGCGCGACGCCTTCTCGGTCACGCGCGGCGACCTGGGCGAGGCCGACGCGATCATCACCAACCCGCCCTGGACGCGGTCGCGCAAGGATAGCGCGGGATATCCCATGATACCCTTGGCTATCCACCTCTCCGACCTGCTGCCGACCTGGTTCCTGCTCGATGCCGACTTCATGCATGTCGAGATCGGCGCGCGGCTGATCCGCGAGCGATGCGCCAAGATCGTCAGCGTCGGGCGCGTGCGGTGGATCGAGGGCACCGACAAAGACGGCTTCGACAACGCGGCCTGGTATCTGTTTCGCAACGACGCGCGCACGACGCGCTTCTACGGGAGGACGGCATGATGGCCGACGCGACTTCTTCACCGTGGCGACTGGCGGGGGCCGCCGTCGGGGCCTTCATGGTCCGCCACTGGCACCTGACCTGCTTCGTGGTGGTGACCGCGATCAACGGTTTCGCGGCGTCGGAGACGCTCGGCCTGATCGCGTTCCTGCTCGGGTGCATGGCGCTCTTAAACGTCGTGGCTCTGCCTCTCTGGCGACTCGTGAGTGCGATCGAGGCGACCCCCGTCGTGCGGGTCGACATTCGGGACGGAAAGGACACGCCATGAAGCTCGACACCACCCTCACCATTCCCGCCGACGACGGCACGATCTGGCGCGTCACGGGGCGGCGGTTCGGGCCGTTCCTGATCCACGAGGCGGTCACGTGCGGATGCGAGGAGTGCGGCCCCGGCACGATGGGCTGGTCGGTCACGCATCGCGACACGCGCTACACCATGCCCGGGGCGTTCGATGCGGAGGAGGACGCGCTCGAGGCCGTGCGCGCCCTTTCCGCCATCCCCGGCGCGACGGCCCTCGGCGTCTCGGGCTTCGACCATTTCCTGCGCGCGAACGAGGGGGCCGTGCGGGCCGCGATGGCGGCGGCGATGCCGCACGACGAACTGCCCGCACGCCCGGCCACGCGTCCCCGCCCCTTCGAGCGCACCGTTCCGCGCCCATCCATCCGGAGGCTCGCATCGTGACCGAGATCGTCCTGTCGAACGGCAAGCCCTTCGACTTCACCGCCGCCGCCATGGTGCACGTCACGCCCGACGTGGTCGCCCGCTCCCTCGCGCAGCAATGCCGCTATGCCGGTCACACCCCCGGTTTCTATTCGGTGGCCGAGCATAGCTGGTACGTGATGCAGGAGGTCGGTCCCGCCGATGCCTGGGCCGCCCTGATGCACGACGCCCACGAATGCGTCGTGCAGGACATCGTGCGCCCGCTCAAGACCGACGCCTTCCGCGCGTTCGAGGCGATGGCGTCCAAGCTGTTCGAGGATCACTTCGAGTACGAGATCACCCCGGCGGTCATCGAGGCCGACGACCGCCTCCTCGCCCGCGAGATGGCCAGCTTCTTCGGCACCGGCGGCGCGAAGCCGTTTCGCGGCACGGTCTGCCTTGCGCCGGGCAATGCCAAGGCGGTCTGGCTCGACGCCTTCGACATGTTCTGCCCCGCGCGGTTCAGGGGGATGACGTAGCCATGGTCATGAGCTTCAACCAGGCGCAGGTGATCGGCCATCTGGGGCAGGACCCCGAGATCCGCACGTTCCAGAACGGCGGCAAGATCGCGAACCTGTCGATCGCCACCTCGCGGCGGTGGAAGGACCGAACGACCGGCGAGACGAAGGAGCGGACCGAATGGCACCGCATCGTTATCCGGTCCGAAGGCCTCGTCGCGATGGTCGCGGACTACGCGCGCAAGGGGTCGGCCCTGATGGTCCAGGGCGAACTGGAAACGCGCAAGTGGCAGGACCAGAGCGGCAACGACCGCTATTCGACCGAGATCGTCGTCGGCGGATATTCGGGTGTCGTGCGCCTGCTCGACAGTCGCGAGCGGACCGGCCAGACGCATAACCCGGGCCGCTCCTCCTCCTCGGCCCCGCCGCCCTCGCGCGGGGGCGGATACGACCAGTCGCCGGATATCGACGATGAAATCCCGTTCTGACGGGGCGGGCGTGCCCTCCTCGCGCCCCTTCGGCCTCCCCGACACGGTCTTCCTCTGCGCCGCCTCGGCGCTCGCGATCGAACTGTGCGCGGGGCCGATGCACCGCTTCGCCAAGGGCGTCGGCATCGTCCTCTTCGCCGAGGACCTGTCGGGCCTGTACCGCTTCGCGCGGGGCGAGCGGGCGGCGGAGCTGTACGAACTGGAGGAGCTGGCGCGCGGGGCGATGGACGGTCCCCTCTCCGGCCTCGCGCTGGCGACGGTCGAGCTGTGCCGCGACCTCGACACCCGCGCGATCGGCACGGTCGAGGGCATCGCCCATGCCTCCGACTTCCTGTCGCGCACCCGCCGCGCCAATGCCGACCGCGCGCGGGAGATGCGGTCGTGAGCGCCTTCCACGACCGCCTCGGTGCGCTGATGCACCGTCCCGGCGACATCGACGCGGCGACCGTCGCCTCGCTCGGCCATCCGCGCATCGTGGTCGAGCGGATCGTCGGGCGGGCGATGGCGCAGGCGGGGCGGTCGTGGTCGCGGCCCGGCACCGCCATCGACGCGTTCTGCGCCCTCGACAGGGTCGACAAGGTGTCGATCCTCGGTGCCCTGCGCGCCCGATCCGAATTCGCGGCGACCGAAGGTCTGCCCTCGGCGGCGGAGGAGGCGATGCGCCCCGTCGTCGCGTATGTCGACCATGCCGACCGCGCCCCGACCGTGTTCCTGCGCGAGGACGGGCTGCGCTTCGCGCTCGACTGCACGCCGTCCGGCATGGTGCAGGCGCTGCAGATCCGCCTGCACGGCGGCGACGTGCTGCAGGTTTCCGACCGCCTCGACATCCTGCCCGCCTACGGCACGGCCCTGGAACGCCCCGGCGACGACCGGGGCCGCCTCGACGACTGGCACCGCGATGCCGGGACGCGCGCCCGCGACAAGCGGTTCTTCGTCGGCATCTGGAACGCCATGACCGACGACGAGCGCATCGGCTTCCTCACCCGCGTCGTCCCGAAGACCGTCCTGCGAAAGGCCCTCAAGGCATGAGCAATACCCGAAAAGAATACAAAGACGAATACTTGCGAGCGAAAAAAAAGTTCGAGGAGATCGACCTAGAACGCGATGCAATAATCAAGGAAGCAACGCGCGAAATCGATTCCTCTTACAGTGATGCTCTTGATGTATTGGAGGACGTTCGCGAACGTATGTGTTCCGAAGTGGATTTCTGTGAGCACTGCGAAGAACCGATCTTTGAAGGCGATCAATATGCACCTATCGGGGAGGGCATGGTTCTTTGCTATGAGCACGCTCCGATGCTTTCGGACGTGGAGAAGTATTTGGCCGATCTCGTCAACGGCGGAGAAGGCGACGAGCTACGCAATCATGAAGACGTGGTTTCCGACTTGGCAACTGTTCGTGCAACTCTTGCCGCCCACGGTGATCGCAAGGCGGTCTACTTCGCATGAGCACCGCCGACGACCCCTTCGCGGGTGCCGAGGGCATCGGCGAGGACGCCGCCGCCGATTTCGAGCCGCTGCTCGCCCGCGCCCTCTTCTCGCGCAACGACCTGGGCAACGCCTACCGCCTCGACAGCGTCCTCGGCGGCGATGCCCATTACCTGCCCGGCATCGGCTGGGCGGTCTGGGACGGGATGCGCTTCGTCCTCAAGCACGGCTACGTCCTGATGCGCGACCGGGCGCAGGGCCTCGAAAAGCTGGTCCGGGCCGAGGCATGGGCGCTGGCCGAGGGGCCGGTCGACGATGCGGCGGTCGAGCGGTATTGCGAGGATCACCCCAAGATCGCCAAGCTGGGCGTCGAGGCCGTGCGCGAGCGCATCCGCGACGAACGCACCGGCAAGCACCACGCCTGGGCCATCCAGTGCGGCAACAACGCCAAGATCAACGCCGCGATCGAGGCGATGACGTCGATGCGCGCCCGCGACGTGCGCGACTTCGACGGGCGGGCGATGCGCTTCACGGTCCTCGACGGCACCCTCGACCTGACGCGCGTGCGCGCGATCCCCGAGGGCGAGGTGGAGGAGGAGCGCACCGCCCGCCTCGCCGCCGTGCTGACCCCCCACGACCAGGAGGACCTGGCCACCAAGGTGGGGATGGTCGCCTTCGACCCCGCCGCCGACTGCCCGCGCTGGCGTCACCTCCTCTCGGGCA
Source organism: Prasiola linearis (assembly GCA_032356305.1). Taxonomy (NCBI): domain Eukaryota; kingdom Viridiplantae; phylum Chlorophyta; class Trebouxiophyceae; order Prasiolales; family Prasiolaceae; genus Prasiola; species Prasiola linearis. Next base: position 21,217 of record JAULKR010053329.1, on the reverse strand, counting down.
TGTTCCGCAACCCCGAGGACGCGCTCTACCTGCAGCGGTTTTGCGGCTACCTGCTGCGCGGCGACAACCACAAGCAGGTCTTCGCCTTCCTGCTCGGTCGGGGGGGCAACGGCAAGAGCACCGTGATGAAGATGGTCGCCCGCGTGATGGGCGACGCGCTGACCTCCGTGCGCGAGGACGCCTTCACCGAGGCGCGCGGCGGCGGGGGCGAGGGGCCGAACCCGTCGGAGGTCGAATGGGTCGGGTGCCGCGTGTGGTTCGCCGACGAGATCAAGAAGAACACGCGCCTCAACGCCGCGCTGCTCAACGGCCTGACGGGCGGCAACCCGCGCCAGTCGCGCCAGCTGCGCGAGGCGGTCTTCACGTGGGACCCGATCGGCGTGCCGGTCCTCAACGTCAACAAGCTGCCGCCCCTCGGCGACGATTCGGAGGCGCTGCTGCGCCGCGCGCTCATCTTCCACTGGCCGCTCAAGCTGGTCGATCTGGACCCCGAATACCAGATGACCGAGGACGCCGTCGCCGCGATGATCGAGGAGGAGGCGAGCGGCTTCCTCAACTGGATGCTCGACGGCTGGGCGATGTTCGTCGCCGAGGACGACGACGGCAGGGAGGTCGGCTTCTCGCCCCCCGAGAGCGCGCGCGACAAGATGGCGATGCTGCGCGCCGATGCCGACCCGGTCGGCGACTTCCTGAACCAGTGTACCCAGCGGTCGCGCGGCGGGCGGCTCAAGAACGCCGATCTCTACCGCGCCTACGTGGCGTGGGCCGACGACGCGGGCGTCAACGCGGGCAAGGCCTCGACCTTCGCCAAGGGCATGGGCGACCGCGATTTCGTGGCCGTGCACTCCAACGGCAAGCAATGGCTCGGCATCGACTGGATCGACGCGCGCACCGCCGCGGACCGCAAGATCGAGGACCCCGAAAAGCACGCCGCACGGGTGCAGGAACTGCAACACAGGACGGTGGAATGACGACCATGACGGATCGAACGGATGCGGGGGAAGCCCCGGAGGAGCAGGCCGAGGCTTGCCGCGCCTGCGGAGGCAGTGGACTAGTTAGCGTCAACCGCCGCGCACCCTTCCAGCGATCGCGTGTGACCGCTCGCTGTTCGGATTGCGCCCCCGCCCCTCTCCCCACGAAAGGCGAGTGATGACCGAGGCCATGCACGACGATCTCGACTGGTACATCGGCACGCTCGCCCCCGCGCCCGCCGTCGGGCGGGGCGGATGCGTGCTGCACCGCTACCTGCCCGAGGGGGTCGATCCGCCGCTGCGCGAGGACAAGGCCGCCGCCGTGCTGACCCATGCCGGGCGAGGGGAGGGCGTGGCCGCGTGCTTCCCGACCTACATCGACGGCGTGTTCCGGCGCGGCCTCGGGGGGCGAAAGGAGTACCGCATCCGCAAGGCGCTCTTCCACGGCTACCTCTTCCTCGGCGTGCCGCGGGGCAGCGATCCGCGCCCCTATGCCCGCGCGCTCGACGTCAAGGGCGCGCCCGTCCTGACGGGGTTCGTGATGTCGAACGGCTGGCCCGCGCGCATCCGCGCCCGCATGGTCGCGCGCCTGATGGCGGCGGCGTCGGAGGAGGCCTTCGACCGCACGCGCAAGGCGCGGCGCAAGCGCCCCTCGACCCTGCGCCCGGGGGCGAGGGTGACGGTGGCGACGACGGCTCCGTACCTGTCCGGTGCGGTCGGGCCGGTCGAGCGGGTCGATGCCGAGGGGCGCGTGCACCTGACCATCGGCGGAAAGCGCGTGTCCTTCCTGGCCGAGGACGTGGTCGAGGACGGGGCGGGCGATGCGCCGGCCCCCGTGGCGAGGACCGGCTGATGGGCGCGCGTACCCACGTCCTTGCCGTCTTCACCGAGGAGGAGCTGGCGCGCATCGACCGGCACGTGTCGTCGGGCATCGGGCGCGACGACGCCGTGCGCCTGCTGACCCTGCGGTCCCTGCGCGCGATCGAGGAGGGGGAGGGCGTGCCGCGACGCTACGACAAGCGCGCGGATGCGCCCCCTCCCGGCCAGCGGAAGGGGGAAACCCCGTGAAAACAACGATGCGCGGACGACACCGGACGAAGGCGGACGGGGCGGGGTTTTTCGCGGGGTAGGCACGCCGTCCGGTCCCCTCCCGTCCCGTCCGGCGCGGATGCCCGAAAACCGAACGGAAACAACCCTGCCCGGACGAGTGGATCGTCCGGGCAGGGTTGTTTTGCGTGGAGCGGCAGGCCTCGCGCCATGTCAGTTACTACATCTTGTGGATACAAGAAGATAAGAGACATAGACCGGAGGGATGGCATGGCGGGGGATGCGCGGCGGCGCATCCCGTCCGCCCGTCCGGGTTGCAAATCCGCGTCGATCCGTGTACCGGTGAACTCCGACGCGCGGTGCTGACGCCGTCGACCCCTCGCCCTCGGCCCCGGTTCGCCCGACGAATCGCCCCGAACGGCACTGCGCAAGCATGCCGAACCGCGAGGCCCCCCCCTTCACGGGTCCTTCCCCGCCCCAAACCATATACGGTAGGCTTTAGCGCAGGGGGTGGGCAGTTGGAGAGCGTGTTCACAGTCTGAACCCTTCGCGAGTTCACATGCCCGAAATCGTTCAGAAAGCTGAATTCGCCCGGCGGGCGGGGGTCGGCAAGTCGGCGGTGTCCAACTGGATCGCCGCCGATCAGCTGACCCGCGAACCCGGCGGCGGACTGGTCCAGCAGGGCAAGCGCGAGATGATCGACGTCGAGGCCGCGAGCGCGCGGCTCGGCGTGGTACTCGACCAGGCGCAATCGCTCGGCAACGGGTCCTTGCGCCGCCGCGCCCTCGCCACGACCGCCGCACCCTCTGCCGAGTCGCGGGCCGAACCGGACGCCTACAAGGACGCGAGGACCGAACAGGCGGAGATCGCCGTCTCCCGCGCCCGCTTGATGCTCGAAAAGGAGCGGGGCCGCTGGGTCTCCCGCGAGGACGCGGCATCCGAGGCGCGCCGCGCCGTCACCACCCTCGTCGCCCAGCTCAGCCACGCGGTCGAGCAGGACATGCCCCTCGCGCTGGCCGCCGAGCTGGGCGTCGCCCCCGCCACCCTGCGCGCCGCGATGCGCAAGGCGTGGCGCGAGGCCCGCGCCCGCATCGCCGAGGGCGCGCAGGGCGAGGCCGACGCCCTCGACGCGGCGGCGCGGACCACGACCGAAGACGCCTGACGGAAGAGACCCCCGAATGCCCCTCGATTTCGCCACCGATGACGACGGCTTCCTCGCCGATCCGCGCGCCGTCGTGCTGCGCGCGGTGGCCGAGGCGGTCGCGCCGCCGCCGCCCTGCGATCTCAACGCCTGGGCGGGCGCGCATCTGGTGTTTCCGGACGGCGATCCGATTCCCGGTGCCTACCGCGCCGACCTCTTCCCGATGTGGCGCACCGTCTTCGCGGTCCTCTCGCCCGACGACGCGGCGGTCGAGGTCACGCTGCGCGGCTCGGCGCAGATCGGCAAGACGATGGTGCTCAACGTCTTCATCGCCGGGTCCTTCGCCGCCGACCCGGTCGACATGCTCAAGGTCGACCCGACCGCCGCCGCCGTGACCGAGTGGAAGCGGTCCAAGTTCGACCGCCTGCGCCGTACCGTCCCCGCCGTCCGTGCCGTCTTCGGCGCCGACCGCACGCGCGACAGCGGCGACAGCTCGGCGCGGATCGAGACGCTGGACGGCATGGCCTCCCTGCGCCTCGTCTCCTCGCAATCGGCGGCGGAACTGTCGGGCACCACCCGCCCGCGCGTCGTGATGGACGACCTGTCGAAGTTCGAGAACACGCCCCAGGGCGACCCGGAGACGCTGACCGTCTCGCGCACCCTCTCGGCCCCCTCGGCCAAGATCCTGCGCGCCTCGGTCGCGGGCATCAAGGGGACGTGCCGCATCACCCGCGCCTATCTGCGGGGAACGCAGTGCCATTACGAGGTGCCGTGCCCGCATTGCGAGACGATGCAGGCGCTCGAATGGGAACGGATGGAGCCGAACCTGCGCGAGGGCGATCCGTCCTCGGCAGCCTTCACGTGCGACGCCTGCGGATGCCTGATCGAGGAGAAGCACCGCGCAGCCATCGTCGCGGATGGCGAGTGGGTGGCGCGCAACCCCGACGGCGACCATCCGTCCTTCCATATCTGGCGCGTCTACTTTCCGCTGGGCCGCGGCTGGGGAGAGATCGTCGCGGCGTGGTTCTCGGCCAAGGGCGACCCGACCGCCGAGCACACGTTCTTCAACGACTGGCTGGGCCTCCCCTATGCCCAGGCGAGCACCGCGCCGAAGTGGGAGGAGATCCGCGACCGGGTCGAGCATGCCGACGAGGGCTACGACCTGGGCACCATCCCCGCCGGTCACCCTCTCCGCTGCCTCGGCGTCGATTGCCAGGGCGACCGGACGGAGGTGACCGACTGGGCCTTCGGGCGCAACGTGCGGCGGGCGGCGGTGGCGCTTACCGTCATCCCCCATCACATCGCGACGGACGAGGCGCGGGCGATGCTGGACGACATCCTGAAATCCAAGCGCGTCAACGCGGCGGGCCGGGCGATCGCGGTCGACCGCCTCGCCATCGACGGCGGCGCGTATACCGATGCGGTCTGGGCCTGGGCGAAACGCTGGCCCTCCACCCGCGTCGTCGTGGTCAAAGGCGCGAACACCGATACCGGCCCGATCTACCGCCCCATGCAGTTCGAGACCAAGCGCGACGGGCGCAAGAAACGCCGCTCGAAACAGGGGTTCATGGTCAACGTCTCGGCCATCAAGGCGTCGCTCTACGCGCTGCTGACCCAGACCGACCCGACCGCGCGCGGGCATGTCGCCTTTCCGCGCGGCCTCGGCAACGATTTCTACGAACAGCTCACCGCCGAACACCGGGTCGCCACGCGCGGCGCGGGCGGCGTCGAGAAATGGGCGTGGAAGAAGATCGACCCGACGAAACCGAACGAGGCGCTCGACATGGCGGTCTATGCCGATGTCGCCGCCCGGCTCGAAGGATGGCGCGCGATGACCGATGCACGATGGGATGCGATCGAGGCCGAGCGCGAGACGCGCACCGCGACCGACCAGGACGACCTGTTCGCCGCCACCGTCGAGCCGATCGCGACGGTGGCCGTCGCCGCGCCCGCCGCGCCGACCCGCACCCGCCGCGCGAGCGACCTCGCATGAGCCGGTCGTGCCCCCCGCGCGCCGAATGCGCCGCCCGTCTCGCGAAGCTGCTGGACGCCAAGGAAGCGATGCTGACGGGCGAGCAGGTCGTCAGCGTGAAATACGCGGACTGGTCCGCGACGTACCGTGCGACCGACCAGAACACGAACGCGATGCTGACGGCCGAGATCGACCGCCTGCGCCGATGCCTCGGCACCGGGTCGCGGCGCAGCGTCTCCATCGGCTTCCGATAGGACCGACATGACCCAGATCGTCACCTCCGTCCTCGATGCCTCGGGCAAGCCCTTCGCGCTGTCGAAGGCACCGGTCCACGCCGCGCCCGGCCGCGACGCCGCGATCGCCGGGTGGCTGCCGCCGCGCCGCGGGGCGGACCACCACAATATCGGGCGCAGCGTCGCGACCGCCCGCGCACGCGACATCGTCGAGACGGACGGCTACGCCGCCTCGGGCCGCGACAAGTCGGTCGCCGCGATCGTCGGCTCGAAGCTGCGCCTGAAATACACCCCCAACGTCCGCGCGCTGGGGCTGGCCGAGGAGGAGGCGCGCGAGCACATCGACCGGACGCAGGCGCTCTTCGAGGAATGGGCCTACGATCCGCGCCACTACGCCGACGCGACGCGCCAGTCGCATCTCGGCGGGTTGTTCGGCCTCGCCTTCGAGACGCATTTCAACGAGGGCGACGCGATCGGCGTGATGGGATGGGACGAGGATCGCCCCTTCTCGACCACGCTGCGCATCGTCGATCCGGACCTCCTGTGCAACCCCAACGGCGCACGCGACACGCGGTCCCTGCGCGGCGGGGTTGAGATGGACGAGCACGGCGTCGCCATCGGCTACCACTTCCGCGAGGCGCACGACCGCGCGCATTACAGCGACCCGCGCCGCTCGACCTGGACGCGGGTGGCGCGCGAGGACGACTGCGGCTGTCCCTTCGTCATCCACTACTTCCACCGCCGCCGGGACGGCCAGACGCGCGGGATCTCCGCCTTCGACGTCATCCTCGAAGCCCTCAAGATGGAGGACAAGCACGCGCGCCTCGAACTGCAGGCCGCCGTCCTCGACACCGTCCTCGCGCCGTACATCAAAACGAACATGGACATGGACATCGCTTCGGACATCTTCGGCCAGGGCGAGGAGGGATCGGCGGGGGCGATGAACTACCTCGGCGACCGCTCGCTCTACTACGCGGGCGACCGGGTCGAGATCGACGGCCTGCGCATGAACCGCCTGTATCCCGGCGACGAGATGGGCGTCGCCGCCGCGCGCCGTCCGACGCCCGGCTATGCCGAGTTCGAGGGGGCCACCCTGCGCCGCATCGCCTCGGGTCTCAACATCTCCTACGAGCAGCTCACCTCCGACTGGTCGCAGGCGAACTATTCGAGCGCGCGTGCGTCCCTCAACGAGGTCTGGCGCGGCTGGTCCCAGAAGCGCGTCGATTTCGTCGACCGGTTCTGCGCCCCCGTCTTCGCCTGCTGGTTCGAGGAGGCGGTCGAGCGCGGCCTGATCGAGCTGCCCGGCGCGCATCTCGGCCTCCACGATGCCTATGCGTCCTGGACGCGGGTCGAGGGCATCGGCCCCGGCAAGGGCTTCGTCGACCCGGTCAAGGAAGCCCAGGCCTCGCGGATGCGCGTCGAGATGGGGATCTCGACCCTGGAGCGCGAGGAGGCCGAGCTGACGGGCGGCAATCACCGCGACACGATGCGCCAGCTCGCCCGCGAGAACGACGAGGCCCCCGAGGGGTTCGTCCATCCCGCCTTCGCCCCGCCGATGCCCGGCGTCGCCGTCGCGGTCGGCGCGGCCCCCGCCCCCGAAGACGACGACGAGGATGTCCGGAAATGACGATTGCCCCCCTGTATGGACACCTGATGAACGGCCCGGCGATCCGCCCCGTGGCGCTGGCCGAGTCCTTCGTCCACCTCCTCGCCGCGCCCGAACCGGCCAAGCCGAAGGCATGGACGGACGGAACGGTCGGCGGGGCGCTGCCCTACGGTGTCCACGACCGCGTCGCCGTGATCGCGGTCGAGGGGATGCTCGTCCCGGGGTCGGGCTGGATCGGCTATCCCTACCGCACGGGCTACGGCGATATCGAGATGCAGGTCGCCGCCGCCCTGGGCGACCCGGCGATCGACAGCGTCGCGCTCGCCATCGATTCGGGCGGGGGGTACTGCACGGGGATATGGGAACTACGCGACTTCCTCGTGGCGGCACGGGGCGACAAGCCGATCGTCGCCATCTGCCAGCATGCCTATTCCGCCGCCTATGCCATCGCGAGCGCCTGCGACCGCGTCACCGTCGCACCGATGGGCGGGGTCGGCTCGATCGGCACGATGATGGTCCACGTGGAGATCACGGGCACCTTGGAGAAACACGGCGTCGCCGTCGACGTGATCCGCTCGCCCGACGGCAAGGGTCGCGGCGGCATGTTCGACAAGCTCGACCCAGCCACCCGCGCGCGGCTCGCCGGTCCGATCGAGGAACTCACCGCCCTGTTCGCCGACCACGTCGCCGTGCAGCGCGGCATCGCCCCCGAAACCGTCCTCGGCACCGATGCCGCGTGTTTCGAGCTGCCGAGCGGCACGGCGCGCGCGCTGGCCCTCGGCCTCGTCGACGCGGTGATGCAGCCGGGCGACGCGCTGGCCGAACTGGCCGAGTACACCCCCGCCGCCCCGGCGGCCTGAAGAAAGGAAGACACCATGTTCGAACTGTTCGGTCGCCCGTTCGGCGGAACCCCGCCGACGACGGGCCGCTTCGATCCGTCGGCCAAGAAGGCCGAGGAAGAGAAGCCGAAGGACGACACCGCCGCCGTCGAGGACGACGAGGAGGAAGAGGAGATCCCGCCCGTCGTCGAGGACGAGGAGGACGAGGAGAAGGAACCCGAGGCGGAGGAGGGCGACGAGGAGGACGACGCGACCTCCGCCACCGCCGCCGAGCGGGGCCGCTGGGTCGGCGTGCTGTCGCAGCTCGACATGCCGCCCGCCGCCTGCGCCGCCGTCGAGGCCCTGGGCGAGGGCCTGTCGCCCGAGGCGGCGATGCGGCTCGCGAACCGCAGCGCGGCGACCCCGCCGAAACCCGACCGCGCCGCCGCCCTCTCGGCCCGGCGCGGCAAACGCCCCGCCGTGCCCCAGTCCTCCGGCGGCAAGACCGACCCCGGCGCGGAACGCCGGGAACGCCTCGGCGCGCATCTCGACCGCACCGGCCACCCCCGCACGAAAAGAGGTTAAGCCATGACCCCGACCATCAACGAGGCCAGCGTCGTCGAGACGACCGGCACCGCGATCCCCGATTTCGTCCTCGCCCCGCACGACACCGTCGACCAGGTGCTCACCATCGCCCAGAACGCGACGGTCTGGCCGCAGGCGCAGTGCTTCATGGCCGCGTCCGGCAAGCTGGTCGCCTTCGACGGCACCTCGCCCTGCGTCGCCGTCGCGCCGATCGCCATCGACGCGACGGCGGGCGACGTCGTCTTCTCGGTCTATGTCGAGGGCGAATTCTCGGAGCCGGCGCTGATCCGCGCCGCGGCCCTGTCCGATCCGCAGGCGTTCCGCGATGCCCTCGCGGGATCGCGCATCACCGTCAAGACGCCGATCGCCTGATCCCCGCGCGGCGCGGTCCGTCCGCGCCGCGACCCCGTCCTTCCCCCATCCATCCCGAACGCGAAAGGAGGCGGCCATGCCCCTCGACAATCTTGCGCAAGACTACCTCGGCCTCGTCGCCGAGCGACGCCCCGTCAACGCGGGCCTGACCGCTCTCTTCTGCGACGACCACCCGATCCTGTCGGGCCGCACGAAGGTGACCTTCGACCGCGAGGATGCCGACCAGGGCCTCGCCCCGCTCGTCCACTGGCGTCTCGACGGCGTGCCGATCGTCGACCCGGGCGACGCGCTGGTCGAGATCGAGCCGGCCTATTCGCAGATCGACAAGCCGATCAATCCCGAACGGCTGATGCAGCGCATCCCCGGCGAGGACCCCTACGCACCCATGAGCGCGCCCGAACGGCGCGAGGCGTATATCCTGTCGGAGATGCTGCGCCGCGAGAACCGCCGCGTCCGCCTCGTCGAGAAGATGACGGCGGAGATGATCACGACCGGCATCGTCACCCTCGCCTCGCCGCGCTATCCGTCGCGCACGCTCAACTTCGGTCGGGCATCGTCCCTGATGGTCGCGCTCGGCGGGGCGGCCCAGTGGGACGAGGCGACGGTCGATCCGCTGGCCGATATCGAAAGCTGGTCGGATCGCGTGATGGACGAGAGCGGCGAGGCGGCCACGACGATCATCATGGGCAAGTCGGCGTGGAAGGCCTTCGCGGCCAGTCCGAAGGTGCGCGAGATCCTCGACCTGCGCCGCGGCACCGGCACGACCCTCGACATCGATCCGCGCGCCCAGACCGGCGCGCTGCGCTCGCGCGGGCAGTTCGGCGATTTCGACATCTGGACGTCGACCGAAACCTACAAGGACGACGCGGGCGTGACGCGCCGGTTCTTCCCGGACGCGGGCGTGTCCCTGACCTCGCCCGAGGCCGTCATGGCCAAGGTCGCCTACGGCGCGATCATCCACACCGAGACGATGAACGAGCCGGTCGCGGGCGAGATGTTCCACCACATCTACACGACGCCCGACGGGAAGTTCGAGAACATCTACTCGGCCACGGCGCCCGTCGTCTTCCCGATGCGTCCGAACGCGACGTTCTTCGCCACCGTCGTCTGACCTTTCGCCCCGCCCGCATCGCCGGGCGCGGCCACCCCCTCACATCTCGAAAACAGGAGAACCGGCCATGGCCGACAAGACCCCCGAGACGATGACCGTCAAGCTGCGCGCCGAATACTCGACGGGCAAGGGCGACCCGAAGAAGCCGGGCGAGAAGATCAGGCTTCCCTACAAGGATGCGATGAAGCTGATCGACAGCGGGATGGCCGTCGATCCGGATTCGCCCGAGGCGGCGCTCGCGGGCAGCGACGAGGCGCGCACGACCGAGCTGGTCGGCGAGGTGACGCTGCTGCGCGGCGAGGTCGACAAGCTGGGCGAGACCGCGAAAGTCGACGCCAAGACGATCACCGAGCTGCGCGCCGAGCTGGTGAAGGCCGAGGGCGAGATCAAGAAGCTCAAGGGCTGATCGATGCGCCACCCCGCCCAGATGGCGCTCGACGCCGCAGCCCGTCGCCTCGGCGTCGATGTCGAGGTCACGCCGGTCGACGGCACCGATCCCTTCACGGTCAAGGCATGGCCCGAGGGCGAGACCGAACTGTCGGGCAGCATCTGGGCGCAGAACCAGCGCAACGGCGTCGTCCTGATGGTGCGCGTCTCCGAATGGCCGTCGCCGAAGAAGGGCGACACCCTCGTCGCCTTCGGCGAGACGCGCATCCTCGGCGGCGCGCCGGACCACCCCGACGCCCTGCGCCTCGTCTGGCGTCTCGATACGGAGCCGGTCTGATGCGCCTCGCCGCCGCCCTGACGGGCAATCTCGAAAAGCAGATGGCCGAGGAGATCGAACGCGGTCGCCGCGCGATCGTGACCGCCGCGCGTCGCACGAACGAGGCCATGAAAGCCGACGTGCAGGGACAGGTCGGGCGCGTCTACGGCGCCAAGATCGCCAAGACGTGGCGCGGCAGGGTATACGAGAATCGGGGTACGCTCGCCCCTGCGGTCTACCAGCATTCCAAGGCCCCGCGCTTGATGGAAAACATCACGGGAGCCGGCGAGATTCGGACCAGGGCGGCAGGCGATGCCTGGTTCGCGATTCCGACCGAGGCGGCCCTGTCTGTCCTTCCCAAGTCCCTGCACCATTCGAACGGTCGCGGAGGGCACAAGGGCAAGACGGCAATCGACTTTATAGAGATGAAGTTCGGGGGCATCCAAGCCGTGTTCCCGAAGGGGGCCAGAAAGGGAATCGCCTACCTCGTCGTGAAGAACGCCCGCACGGTAAAGCGACGGGCCAAATCCGGCCCCTCCACACGCCTGACGAGTGCGACCCGGAAGTCGAAGCACGGTGACCGCACGATGCTCGCGGGCCGTCAGACGGTCGTGATGTTCATCCTCACGAAGAAGATCAGGCGCGCCGGTCGCCTCGACCTCCACGCCATCGAGGCGACGTATTCGCAACGCTACGCGGCGTGGATCGCCGAGGAATGGAACGCCGGACGATGATCACCACCCGCGACGCCGTGATGGCCGCGCTCCTCGCGCGCCTCGATGTCGCCGCCGCCGCGCTGCCCGGTGCGACGGCCCGGCGCAACGCGACCGAACCGGCGGACATGCGCAAGGGCGGCGTCGACTTCGCGCTCTACGACGGCACGCCGAATCCGCCCGAACCCGAGATCGACCCGGCCCCGCCCTACTACATGCAGGACGAGGCGCAGATCGCCGTGACCGTGTCGGAGAACGACGCGCGGCGCGGGGCGGCGGTCACCGCGGCCCTCGTCGCCCTCGACGCGGCCCTGCGCGGCGACGACCGCCTCGGCGGACTGGTCAAGGGGCGGATGCTCTGGACGCTGGTCGACCGCGACGACGCGGCCCTGCCGGGCCTGTCCCCCGACACCGTCGCCACCGTGGCGGTGACCGTCGAATACGAAACGGCCACGCGCCTCGGCGTCTAGCCCGGCCCCCTGTCCCCTTTTCCCGCCTCGGACGAGGCGGGAAAAGGGGACACCCCCCCAAAGAGCAGACAGGAGAGAAAGCCATGCCGCTTCCCGTGCAGACGAGCAGCCGCGCCCAGTCGGCGCACGCCAAGGTCCACATGGCCTTCGAGGAGAAGTTCGGCGTCACGCCCCAGACCGCCGCGTCGTACTACCCCTCGCGGCGCGACAGCCTGACGATCGGCGTCTCCGAGAACTGGAGCGCGGATACCGACCTCCAGAACGGGCGCGACCCCGCGCTCCCGACCCTCGAGACGATCGACGGATCGTTCAACATGCTGGTCGGCATCGACAAGCGCATCTTCGGCGCGTACGTCGCCGCGCTGCTCGGCCCCGCCACCGTGACGACGGCCAAGGCCTACGGCTATTTTCAGTTCCACAAGAGCGGCCCGGCCGACGGCGACACGATCGGCATCGGTGGCACGACCTGGACGTTCAAGACGGGGAGCGCGGGCGCGAGCCAGACGCAGATCAAGGCGACCACCGCCCTCACCGTCGCGCAGCTCGTCGCCGACCTGACGGCGAGCGGGGCCGCCGCCATCTCCTCGGCGACCTATACCGCCATCGGCTGGCGCATGATGGTCGAGGCCAAGGCGACGGGCGCGTCGGGCAACACGATCGCGCTGGCCGCCGACCGGGGCGTCGCGCATGCGAGCGCCGGCACCCTCGTGGGCGGCGGCCTCAAGCGCCACGTCTTCCGGTCGGGCGAGGCGGCGCTGCCCTCTGTCAGTTTCGTGACCGAACACACGGATCTGGACAGCGGCGACCACCGCTTTCCCGTCCTCTACGGCGCGGTCTTTGCCCAGATGTCCCTCGCCATCGGCGCGACGGGCAAGGCGGGGGCGACCTTCTCGGGACCGGCGATCAACGAGCGCAACCTCGACGCCGCCATCGTCGGGGCGAACGGCAAGGCCCTCGCCTACGAGCGGTTCTCGCAGCTGCAGGGCGGGCTGCTGATCGACGACGAATGCCCGTGCGGCGTGGTCGAGAGCGGCACCCTCGACTACGCCAACGGCCTCGATACCCAGCGGCTCGTCGGCTGCGGCTTCGACCCCGACGCGGGGGCCTATACCGAGATCACGCCCGGCGCGGCGACGGCCAGCTTCCGCGCGCAGACCCGCTTCTATTCCGAGAACCTGCACGGCCAGTTCAAGGCGCGGCGCGATCCGCTCAAGGTGTTCTGGATGCTGTTCGATCCCGACGACGGGATGGCCGTGAAGTTCACCCTCAACGAGGTGACCTTCCCCCGGTCGCCGAAGGAGCACCGCACCGGCTCGACCATCGGCCAGAACCTGCAGGGCCTCGCCTCGGGCCAGGACGCGCCGATGCTCGAGATCGAGATCCTCAACGACGTGGCGGAGTACGCCTGATGCGCCTGATCACCAGCCCCCCGACCGTCGAGATCGCGCTGCCCTCGGGCGTCGTCGTCACCCTGCGCCCGCTGTCGGGTCCGCTGTACCACGCGGCGCAGATGGCGGCGGCGATGCGCGCCCAGGGCGAGGAATGGCCCGAGGGCCTCGACCGCGCGAACGAGGCGCACCGCCTCGGCGTCGGCACGTCGATCATGGCGCAGGAGGTCGCGCGTCTCGCCGTCGTCGACTGGTCGGGCATCGAGGGCGAGGACGGCGAACCGCTCGCCTGCACGCCCGAGAACGCGGTCCTCCTCGTGGTCGCCCATCCCCATGACGGCGCCGCGATCCAGGACGCCGTCTCGCGCCGCGCCGCCACCGCCCTCGCGGAGGGTCGGGACGAGGGAAAAGCCTCCGCGCCCGGCTGACGTGGAGGCTGTCGGGCGCGGCTGAATTCTGCCCCTGTCCGGACGCATCGGACGACGGGTTCTGCGCGACGTGCCCGGGCCGCGACGGGCCGCGCACCGTGCCGGGCATCATCGCCGAGGGGGTGATGATGGCCCCCGCGGTCTGGAAGACCGCACCGCGCGTGGCGACGCCGACCGGCCAGGTCCTCGGCGGCGCGGTCCTCGGCATCGAGGCCGGGGGCATCCTCGCCCGCCTCTCGATTCACCCCGACGATATCGCCCGCGCCGCCCTGGCGCTGTGCCTCGCCGCCGAACCGGCGGTCATCGACGCGATGCGACAGGAGACAGACCCGTGACCAACGCCCGCACGAATGTCCGCCTCGGGATCGACGGCGACGAGGACGTCAAGCGCCGCATGCGCGAGACGGGCGAGGTCGGCGACCGCGCGCTCAAGCGGATCGCCGACGCCGCGCGCCCCGCGTCCCGGGGCCTCAAGGCCGTCGACAGCGCCGCGCAGGAGGGCAAGGCGACGCTGTCGGCCTACGCGTCGCAGGCGGGTCCCGTCGGCAGCGTGCTCGCGTCGCTCGGGCCGGGCGGCTTCGCGGCGGCGGCGGGGATCGGCGCGATGGTCGCGGGCATGCGCGGCGCGGCGGCGGCGGCGCAGGAATTCGCGGGCATCAAGCGGTCGGCGGACGAGCTGGGCGTCTCCCTGCAGGCGCTGCAGGAAGTGCGCGGCCTCGCGCTCCTCGGCAGCGGCGGCGATTCCGACAAGGCCGACGAGGGCCTCGCCACCTTCCTCGAACGGATCTCGGAGGCGCGGCAGGGGTCGGGCGACGCGGCGGATACCTTCGCGCGCCTCGGCGTGGCCGTCACCGACACGAACGGGCGGCTGCGCGACGGGCAGGCCGTCCTCCTCGACGTGTCCGACGCCCTCTCGCGCCTCGACAGCGGGGCCGAGCGTCTCGAGCTGCGCCGCGTGCTCTTCGGCGACGAGGACGGCAAGGCCTTCATCGCGCTCGACAAGGGGCGCGAGGTGGTCGAGGGCCTGATCGCCGAGGCGCGCACCCTCGGCCTCGTGCTCGACGAGAGCGTCATCGCGAAGGGCGCGGAGGTCCAGCGCCAGATGACGATCACCTCGCGCGTCATCGACCTCAACCTCAAGCAGGCCTTCATCGAATTGTCGCCGATCATGGTGGGGGCGGCGGGGTTCGCGCTCGACGTGGCGCGGGGGATCGGTCGCATCCGCGACGAGATCGTCGCCCTCGAAAGCATGTCGCTCGACGGTCTGCGCCGCGACGTGGCGGGCCTCAACGACGACATCGCCGAGGCCGAGGCGCGCCTCGCGAGCGGCACGCGGACCAGCCTGCGCGACGGCGCGTCGGTCGACATGACGGCGGGGGATCGTGCCCGCGAGGAGGCCGCCATCGCCGCGCTCAAGGGCGAGCGTGCGACCATCGAGGCGGAGATCGACGCGCGGGCGAGGGCGGCATCGACCGTCATCGAGCCGACCGACATCCCCGGCCTGCCGGTCGTGCCGGGCGCGACCGGCACCCTCGCCAAGGCGCGCGACACCATCGCCGAGCTGGTCGAGGCCCGCCGTCGTCAGGCCGATATCGAGGCGGACATCGCGGCGCAGGCCCGCGCGATCGCGCTGATCCGGAATGGTGAGGTCGAGACGGCAGAGGCCGCTTTGCGCCTGGCGACCGAACTGGCGACCATCGAGCGGGCGGAGCGCGACGCCCGCCGAGAGGGCGAGGCGGCAGGTCTGAAGGGCGATGACCTCCAGAACGTCATCTCCGCCGCCCGCGCGCGGGTCGATGCGGACATCGCCGCCGCCAATTCGCAGCGCGCCCTCTCGGAAGCCCGCGCCGCCGCCTCGAAATCCGCTGCCGACGCGCGGAGCGAGGATGCCAGGGCCGACGCGGAGAAGGCGGCCCGCGAAACCCGCGACGCCGCCGAACGAAAGCGCCTCGACGACGGCGCCACCGCCGCCGCCGAGCGCCTGACGCGACAGGCCGGGGCGCTGGCCCGCGCGCGCGAGGAGGGCGGCCTCGTCGCCCGCGCCGCCGCCGCCGCGACCCTCGCGACGGACCGCGAGGCGCTCGACCTCCTCGACCGCAAGCTGCAGCGCGAGCAGGACGCCCTGCGCATCCGCGCCGCCGGGGACGCCGCCGCGAGCGGGGCCGGCGAATTCGACGACGCCGACGCCCTGCGCGCCAAGGCCGAGGCCGTCGCCCGCGAGGCCGTCGCCACCCGCGACCTGACCGAAGCCTACGCCGAGAACCGGCGCATCGTGGAGGGGCGGGCCGATGCCGTGGACCGCCTCGCCACGGCGCAGGTCGCCCTCGACACCGCGCGCCTCTCCGCCTCGCCGGTCCTCGATGCCCTCGACGAGATCGCCGCCGCGCGCAGCCTCGCCGACCTCGACGTTCTCAAGGAGCGGATAGAAGGCGAGCGCGATCTCGCACGCATCCGCGAAGCCGGAGACGCCGCCGTGAAAGGGGCGGGGGAATTCGACGATGCAGGTGCCCTGCGCGCGGTCGCCGAGGCGCGCGCCCGCGACGCCCTCGCCCTGCGCGACGGCAACGCCGCGCTCGCCGAGCGCACGCGCACGCTGCGCGGGGTGGAGGCGGCGCAGCGATCCCTCGCCGATGCCGAGGACCGGCTGGCCCGCGCCCGCGACTCGGCGGCCCCCACGGCGGCGGCGGCGCGCGGGGTGGCGGGGGCCTCCAACATCGTCGATTTCGAGGCGGTCCTCGCGGCACGCAAGCGGCGGGAGGACGCCCTCGCGGTGACGGCGGCGGGCGATGCCGCCGCGCGCGGGGCCGGCGAGTTCGGGGACCCCGACCGCCTGCGCGCCGTCGCCGAGGAGATCGAGCGCATCGCGCAGGAGCGCCGCGCCGACAACGCCATGATCGCCGAGGGGCGCGCCGCGCTCGAGGAGCAGGCCGCCGCGCAGGACCGCATGGCCGAGGCGGCGGACCGCATGCGCGAGTCCTCCGAGCAGGCGAACCGGGCGATGCTCGACGGCTTCGCCGACGCGATCCGCGAGGGCCGCGACCTCGAGGACGTGCTCAAGCGCATCGCCGTCCAGCTGGCCGAGGTGGCGGTGCAGGGCCTGCTCGACGGCGCGACGGGCAACGTGTCGGGCGGCAACGGCTTCGTCGGCGACCTGTTCGCGGGCGTCGGAGCCAATCTCTTCGGCTCGATCAATCCCTTCGGCGTCGAAAGCTACGAGGGCGGCGGGCGCACGCGATCCGGCCCGCGCATCGGCGGCCTCGACGGCAAGGGCGGCTACATGGCGATGATCCACCCGAACGAGGAATACACCGACCTGACGCGCCCCGTCGCGGGCGGGACGGGCGGGGGGGTCAACGTCACGAACGTCTGGACGATCACGGGCCTCGGCGTCGACGACGTGATGCGCAAGGTGGAGCCGAAGCTGCGCGAATCCGAACAGCGCACGATCGCGACCGTGAAGGACGTCAACGAACGGTCGAACGGGTCCCTCAATGGTTGAGACGATGCCCGGCGGCCTGACGTCCATCACCATCCGCCCGATGCGCGCGCAGCAGGTGACCCGCTCGCCGTTCACGTTCAAGCCGCAGGTGGTGGCAGGGCAGGGCGCGATGTGGGCGGCCTCGGCCACCGTGCCGCGGGTGCGCGGCGACAAGGCGCGCAAGTGGCGGGCGTTCTTCATGCGGCTCGACGGGATGGTCGGGACCTTCCGCCTCGGCGACCCGACGCATTGCAAGCCGGCGGGCGACGCGACGGGCGAGGGCAACGAGATCGCGGGGCTGGCCCGCGCCTCGACGGTGACCGCGACGCTCAACGGGACGCTGCTCGAGGGCGACTATTTCTCGTGCAACGAACATCTCTACGTCGTCACCGCCGACAGCGCCGACGGCGCGCTGCGTATCTGGCCGCCGCTGCGCGACACGGGCGGGCCGATCGTCCTCGAGAAGCCAACGGGCCTCTTCCGGCTCGCCGACCCCGCCCAGGGCGAATACGCGATCTCGCCCGGCGGCCTGTACGAATTCCAGTTTCAATGCGTGGAGGCGCTGTGATGGATGACCACGAAAGCAGCGAGATCCACGAATCCGTGGAAGACCTCGCCACGCGCCGTCCTCGCCCCTGATGGCCCGCGGCAACTCAAAGGAATCGAAGGACGCGGCGGCGGCGGGCGTGGTGCGCCCGGCGGGATTCGTGCGGATCGACTTCGACAGCGCGCGGTGGCGCACCTGGACGGGCCACGGCGAGATCCCGATCGGGGGCGAGCCGTACCTCGGCGACGGGGGCGCCCTCCACATCGACCTGCCGGCCGAGACCGCCGACATGACGGCGCATCCCCTGCGCGCCACGCTCTCGGGCATTCCGACCGAGCGGGTGCAGCTCGCGCTCGCGGAGCCGTACCAGGGGCGCATCGTCACCATGGCCATCGGGTTCTTCGACGACGAGGGCCGCCTGGTCACGCCGCAGCCCGAGGTATGGACCCGCGCGCGCCTCGACGTGATGACCATCGACGAGGGGCCGGAGACGTCGACCATCACCATGCTCGCGGAGACGAAGGTGCGCGACCTGCGGCGCTCCCTCGGCCTGCTCTACACGGACGAGGACCAGGAGAGCCTCTACCCGGGGGATCGCTTCTTCTCGGGCGTGGCGAGCATCGGCGAGACCAAGCCCTTCTGGGGCGACCGGGACATCGAGGACTGACATGATCCACCGCATCGACCGATGGGAGGCCGCGCTGGCGGCCTATTTCCTCGCGCGCGCCGACATGCCCTTCGCGTGGGGTACGGTCGACTGCTGCCTCTTCGCGGGCGACGGCGTGCAGGTGGTGCGCGGCGTCGACATGATCCCCGAATTCCGGGGGCGCTACCGCACCGCCCTCGGCGCGAAGCGCCTGCTCAACCGGCACGGCGGCACGCCCTCGGCGGTCGTCGACGCGCGCCTCGGCGACCGCGTGCCCGGCCCGCTGCTGCGCCGGGGCGACGTCGCGGCGCTGGACGAGGCGGGGGCCGAGGTGCTGGGCCTCGTCACGCTGGACGGCACGGGAATCGCCGGGGCGGGCCTCGGCGGCACCGTCATCCGTCCCCTCGCCGATGCCCTGCACGGGTGGCACGTCTGATGCGGTATCCCCTCGGCCAGCGGTTCCTCGCCGATTTCCACGAGATCGCGCCGCGCGACCCCTTTTCGCTGGGGGTCGGCGCGCTCCTCGCGGGCATATCCGCCGGGTCGACCTTCACGGCGGGCGTGCTCAGCATCGGCTTCTCGCTCACGGCCGCGCTCGCATCCCTCGCCACGGGCCTGCTGTCCCTCGGCGCGGGCATGCTGTTCGCGAAGGAGCCGCCGGCCATCGACCGCACCTCCGGTCGCACCCAGAACACGCGGCAGGCGATCACCGCCCGGCGCATCGTCTGCGGGCGGACGCGCGTGGGTGGCCCGACCGTCCACTGGGAATCGACGCGCGGCCCCGGCAAGGTCGTCACGCGCACCCTCTACGCCGAGGTCGACGACCGCTCCGACATCGACGACGTCTCGACGGAGGACGGCGTCTCCCGCGGCGTCTACCAGGAGCCGTACGAGGTGACGGAGGACGTCGAGGGCAAGAAGAACGAATACCTCTCCGTCGTCACGGCCCTCGCCGGGTGCCAGGTCGACGCCGTCGAAGAAATCTACTTCGACGACGAGCGCGCGTTCTACACCGACGACAGCGGCAAGCTCGTGCGCGACCCCGACACGAAGTACACCGAGGACTACGTCACCGTCGAGGTGGCCCTGGGCACGCCCGACCAGGAGGCGTTCCCGATCCTGCTGGCCGTCACGGAAGACAAGTGGACCGCCGAGCACCGGGGCCGGGGCGTCGCCGCGCTGCACACGATGTGGAAGTGGGACACCGATCAGAAGGTGCTCTACGGCGGCCTGCCGACGATCACGGCGGTCGTGCGCGGGCAGCAGATCTACGATCCGCGCACGACGTCCTACGTCTGGTCCCAGAATCCGGCGCTGCACATCCTCAACCTCCTGCGCGGGTACCTGCTCGGCGAGCGGCACATCGGCGTCAACGTCTCCGACGACGAGATCGACTACCCGTCCTTCATCGCCGCGGCCAACATCTGCGACGAGCCGATCGCGCTCGACGGTGGCGGGACCGAGAAGCGCTACACGCTGAACGGGGCCTACGACCTCTCGCCCCAGCTCGAGCCGCTGACGATCGTGCGCGACATGCTGACGGCGATGGCCGGGCGGCTCGTCTACGTCGGCGGCATGTTCCGCCTGCGCGCGGCCAGCTACACGCCCCCCGCGATCACCTTCGACGAGGACGATCTGCGCGGGGCGTTCTCGGTCCGGACGCGCCAGCCGAGCAACCGCCTCGTCAACGCGGTGCGCGGGACGTTCATCTCGCCCGAAGACCTCTGGAACCCCGTCAGCTTCCCGCACCTGCGCAGCACGATCTATGCCGAGGAGGACGGGGAGGAGCGCTGGTCCGACCTGTCGCTGCCCTTCACCACCTCGGCGGCGACGGCGCAGCGCATCGCGAAGCTGGAACTCAACCGCTCGCGCCAGCAGATCAGCACGACGCTGGCCCTCAACCTCACCGCGCTGGACGTGACGGTCGGCGACGTGATCGCCTTCGATTACGAGCGTCTCGGCTGGGAAGCGAAGGAATTCGAGGTCACGGCGGTATCGCCCGTCATGTCGGAGATCGGCCTGATCGGCATGGACGTGACGATCGTCGAGACCTCGGCGGCGATCTACGACTGGACCGCCTCCGACGCGATCCCGCACCTCGCCGGGGTCAAGACGACGCTCGAAAGCGGCGTCGCCAGCCCGACGGGGTTGAGCCTCGAAGGACAGGTGACGGAGACCGGCGACGGAGGCCACGTCGTCCACGTCCTCGCGACATGGGAGGAGAGCGACACCGCCTCGGTCGACTACTACGAGGTCCGCTGGCGACTGGGCCGCAACACCGTCTGGGAAAACACCCCCGTCCCGGCCACGAGCCATCGCATGGGTCCCGTGCCGCCCGGCGAGATCGTCGAGGTGATGGTCCGCGCGCGCACGACGGGGGGGCGGTATTCCGATTACACGCCCCTCGTCAGCCTGTCGCCCCAGCCGGACACCACGCCGCCCGGCCCGTGCACCGGCCTGACGGCCAGCGCCTCGATCCGCGCGCACACGCTCGCCTGGGTCAATCCGACCGATGCCGACTACGCGGCGACCATCGTCCTCTCGTCCGAGACCAACGAGGCGGCGCAGGCGCTGGAAGTGGGGCGGATCAAGGGCACCACGATCACCTTCGACGGCATCGCGCCGGGCGTGGCGCGCTACTACTGGGTCCGCGCGATTGACGGCACGGGCAACATCGGCCCGCTGAACGACGAGCAGGGCACCCTCGCCACCGCCGACGGCATCGCGACCGCCGACCTGCTCGACGGCATCGTCACGGCGACGCAGTTGGCCGAGGACCTCGCCGAGCCGATCGGGCGGATACCGGAGATCACCACGAAGGTGACCGCCCTCGAATTGAGCAGCCGCGCGACGGAGGCCGCCGTCGCCGCGTCCGACGCGGCCCTGTCCGCCCTCGCGGATGACGGCTCGCAGATCTACCGCAACATCCTCAAGGCACTGGTCGCGCAGGACGAGAGCCGCGAGCTGATGCGCAAGGCCGAGATCGTC
>JAULKR010053218.1:0-10122 GCA_032356305.1 Prasiola linearis | reverse complement strand
GGCGCTCTCGCCGACGCAAAAAGCGAGCGCGGAAGGCATTTAGCGCCGGCAAAGCTGTCGCCATGGGCAGCGTTCTCTTGATGGGTCTGGGCGCTACGCTTTTGTGCGAAAGCTCCGCCCACGCTCAAGCCTACTGGAACGAGTACAACCAAGGCTCTGCGCCGGAGGGTTCGGCTCAGTCCACTTGGAACATCGAACTTCGCGTAGGCCCCTACAGCCCAAACGTCGACAGCGAAGAGGCGCTTAATGCCAGCGGCAACACGCCTTTTGAAACCGTCTACGGCGACGGATCATTTTTAATGCTGGGGCTGAGCTTCGACCGTTTTTTCTACGCGGGACAACACGGCCAGCTGGGCATCACCGGCGGCTTCGCGCATACGTCGACCACGGCCAAGGCGCTCTCCGAAGACTCGGATGCAGAAAACGTGGTTCGCTCAGTCGAAGACACCAGCTTTCGCCTCATTCCAATTCACGTCGGTGTGGTCTACCGCCTTACCAGCCTTCATGACCTGTACAAAATACCCCTGGTTCCCTACGGCAAGCTGAGCGCCACCTACGCGATTTGGCGTTTTGGTGGACCCGATGGACTCGCAGAAGTCGACGGTCAGAAAGCGCGCGGCGGCAGCCTTGGTTACCAGGGAACTTTGGGCCTCGCGGTCCGAGCCGAAGGCATCGACCAAAGCGCGGCCCGCTCGCTGCAAAACGAGATGGGGATTGAGCACGCCGGTTTTTTTGTCGAGTACACTCGCGCCAAGATCGATGGTTTCGGCTCGGACAATCGCCTCAACGTGGGTGATGATACTTTTTTTGGCGGAATTAACTTCGAGTACTAAAGAACTCGGGGTCCTTATGATGAGCGCCCCCACTCGCACGATTCGAATCGCAATCGAATATGACGGCACCGGCCTCTTCGGCTGGCAGGCCCAAAAAACCCTGCCAAGCGTTCAAGGTCACCTGGAAGCTGCGCTCTCGCGCATCGCCAAACACCAAGTGGCCATCATCGGCGCCTCGCGGACCGACGCGGGTGTTCACGCCATAGGTCAGGTCGCAAAATTCCTGACCTCGACTTCCATTCCCGCTAAGGGATTGATGCGTGGTGCCAACGCCTTTTTGCCCGAGCAGATCGCAATTGTTTCGAGCGAAGCATGCGATGCGAGTTTCCATCCTCGCTTTGACGCGAGGGGCAAGACCTACCGCTACGCCGTCTCGCTTCGCAGCGCCCCCTCGCCACTCATTCGCAATCGGGCGTGGCAGCGTGAGCCCGGAGTCGACGTCGCAGCCATGCGCAAAGCTGCGGACTGTCTGGTAGGCGAACACGATTTTTCTGCGTTTCGCAGCGCAGGCTGCGGCGCACGTCATGCGGTCCGCCGCGTCACAGCACTGGATATTGAGGCGACCGATTCTGAAATCACCTTTCAAATTGAGGGGAACGCTTTTTTGCGCCACATGGTCCGCATTATCGTTGGCTCCTTGATGCAAATCGGAGAAGGACTTCGAGACGTCTCATCCGTGGAAGAAGCGCTTCGGTCAAAAGACCGACGGCGCGCCGGCATCACGGCGCCGCCCCAAGGGCTCACTTTGGTCAAGGTTCACTACGAAAGCGACCGTCAGAGTTCCTGATGCCGACTCAACTGAGCGTTTTGCCCCGACTCTTAACTATCGTGAGCATCCCGCTTGCGTCCCTCAGCGTTCGAGCAGGCGTCGTGCACGCTCAGGGCTTTAACGGAGACCAGAGCCAGGCGAGAGCTCTGAGCCGCGCTGGAGTCAATCTCATCTCAGGCGACGGCATCTTTAGTCTGCGTCAGAACCCGGCGGCTCTAGCGCGCCGCGAGGGTGGACGCCTCGAGCTCGGCCTTAGCGTCGACGCATCAAGCGTTCGTAGGCGTTCCAAACTCGGGGACTTCACACTCCGAAACCAAGCTGCGCCGGTACTTCGACCCCACCTCGGACTGAGTAAAAGCTTTGGCCCCCTCTTCTTATCTGTGGGCTACATCGAAAGTGTGGACCTGTCGACGCATTTCCTAGAAAGCGGCGAGGCTCTCATGGACCCAGGGTCGTATCGAGCCTTTCGTCGCCAAGGGAGCAGTCTAAAAATTGAATCTCGCGAGGCGTGGCTTGGCGGAGCCTGGCGCAACACGGAATGGATGAGCATCGGCGCCGCCTTAGGAGTCGGTCGTCTAAATTTTGAGGAAAGTCGCCTGCATTGGGCAAGCGCTAAAATTCAGGGTCGCTCTCCCGAAGCGAATCCCGAGTACGACCTGGATACACGTTCAGAAACCGAGGGCCTGCTGATTCAGGGGTCCTTGGGCGCGGTGGTCGCCCCGGACTCGGTTCCATATGAATTTGCTCTCGCGAGTTCCTTTCGTATCGCCACTGAGCAGAAGGGAATCAGCGCCCTAACCAACGTGGCACATCCAGGAGTTGCCCTCGGTGCGTTTGACGTGAACTCTTCATGGACCCTTGAAAAGAATCTCACGCTTCGAGGCGGCGCCCGCTATGTGGGCTCCGCTCTGGGACTGGAAGCCTCCGCGGCTTTTTCGCATCCTCTCGATGATTCGAATGCCTCTCTCACCTTTGACGCGTTCCCGAAGTCCGACCAGGCCAACGACGACGCCATCGATAGCGCGCCCCTCACCTTTCAAAGTCTCCAAACACTCAGCGTGGGCGGCGCAGTCGATTTGCTCGTCTTCAATGACTTTCTGCTGCTTCACGCTGGCTATAAGTGGCGCCGCGCCTTATCGGACAGAATTCTCGCCAGCGCCGTGCGCTACGAAGAGCACACCTTCGGACTTGGTTTTGACGCGCAGCTGCAATCGGTGTTGCTGAGTCTCGGAGCCGCCCTAAGTCTGGCGCCAGATCTAGAACGCGCCGACATCGAAGTCTCCTCGCGCACGCTTCGAGTTGGAGTCAGTGCAGAGACCGCTTTTTGACGGATGACTTTCTAAGAGTTGGAAAATCGCGGCTACTCGTTTTCCGAGTCGCGCCTCGAAAAACGCCGGCGCTTTTTGCCCTCGCTCGTCGAACCCTCGGAATCGCTTTTTGCGCGCTCCCTATTTCTTTTAAGTCGGACGTCTGCCTTCACGTCGGGCTCGACCCCTCCGGCCTTCGCGTCGCTGGGCTTAAACTTGATCTCGGTCTTAACCTCGAGAGACACCAAGGTTAAAATCTTGGCGATTTCGCTCGCGACGTCGACGGTCTGTAAAAACTCACGGGTTTCGTTGGCGAGAATCCGCATAAACTCGTCTTTGGTGGTCGAGGCGGTGTTAGCCAAATAGCCGGCCACCTCTTTGGGCAGCGGAATTTCCTTCGAGAGCTTACGAAGACTGTCTTCAGTCGTAAACACCGCGCCCATGCCCGCCGCAAAGGTTCGTCGGACCAGCTCAGGAACAAAGGTTTCGAGGCGTCGCCGAACCGATTCGGGTATCACTTCGTCGTCGGAGCGCGACGAGGCTCGAGCGCCCTCAGCGGATTCGGATGGCGGGTCTTCCTCGTGGTTCATGTCATTTGGATCGTTTTGGGTCATGGTGCTTTGGATTGATGGGCGTATGATGAACGCCCATGAGGCCGGCGGCAACATACGAAGACGACTCAGTGACGTCGCAGCCGGTTCGATCTGAGGTTCTTCGCGAGGTGGGAGGCCCGCCAGATAAGGTTGTTTACGCCTCAGGTGCGTCCAAGCCCCCCTCGAAGGCCTGGCGTCTCCTGAAGGCCTACTGGACCACTTTCGTGGTCATTGTCTCCTACTTTACCTACAAACTCGGCTCCCGCTTTTTCTCTGAGGCTCGAGCGAAGAAAGTCCTACATAGAAAACACCTGGCCAACGCCAGGCGCATCGAGTCCGCCATCACCGACCTTCAGGGGCTTTTCATCAAAATCGGTCAGCTCATCAGCATTCTGACGAATTTTCTGCCGCCAGAGTTTCGCCGCGAACTGGAGGGCCTCCAGGACAAAGTGCCGCCTCGTCCCTACGAAGACATCGAGGCTCGAATTCTTGAGGAGTTCAACGGCAAGAGGCCCGACGAGTTGTTTGATTGGTTCGACACCCAGCCCATCGCGTCAGCGTCTATCGGCCAGGTTCACCGCGCCAGGCTGAAGGGCGGCCAAGACGTCGCCGTGAAGATTCAGTATCCGGGCATCGAAAAAATCGTCGACCTCGATCTCCGCATTCTCAGTCGCATCTTTCGCATCGTCGAATTCCTCACGAAGCACCAGGGGCTCGACGAGGCCTTCCACGAAATAAAGCTACTGGTTCTAGACGAACTCGACTTTCGCCGCGAGGCCGCCAACACCGCCACTATCGCCGCGGTTTTCGAAGCCAACCCACGTATTCGCGTGCCGACTGTCGTCCCTCACCGTTCAACGCAGCGAGTCTTGACAACGCACTTTGAAAAGGGAGTAAAAGTAAACGACCTCGCCTCCCTTGGCGGTCCCCCGATTGACCGCGACCAAATTGCGCGTGACATCGTCGAAGCGTATTGCCAGCAGATTTTTCTCGAAGGCGTGTACCACGCAGATCCACACCCAGGTAATCTGCTGATCCGTCCAGAACCCGAAGACGGATTCTCCCTTGTCTTTTTAGACTTTGGAGCCGTCGCCACCATGTCCGAGAACATGCGTCAGGGCATCATAGATTTGATCCAAGGCGCAATTACCAACAACTCCTCCAAGGTTATCAAAGCGCTCCGCCGCATGGGTTTCGTGGCGCGAGACGCCGACGAATCCGTCTTTGACCGCGTGGTCGAGTACCTTCACGGCCATTTCCAAAAACAAGTGTCTCTCAGCACCTTAAGCCTCAGCGACATCAAATTTGATCCGGCGAAAAGCTTTGAGCGCATCGCCGATTTAAGGCGCATGAACATCTCCATCCGCGAACTCTCCAAGAGCCTCTATGTTCCAAGAGAGTGGATTATTTTAGAGCGCACCCTGCTTTTGCTAATGGGACTGTGCACCGAGCTTGCGCCCAAGCTAAACCCAATGGAGGTCATACGGCCGTACCTTGAGCGCTTCATTTTAGGCGACGAAGGCGATTGGTCCAAGCTTGCTATCGAGACGACCAAAGACGTGGCTCTCAACTCTGCGGCTCTGCCGGGAGACTTGCGAAAATTTCTGCGGGTTGCGCGGTCTGGAGAACTCAAGCTCAAGCTGCAGGCCCCTGAGATTGCGCCGCAGCTTATGTACCGCCTGGGACACCAGGTCATGATCACCGCTGTGGGCATCTCAACCGCCGGCGCGGCGCTATTTTTTGAGCACCACTCGAACTGGGCGCGCGCCGATTTCGCGTGGTGGATGACCAAGGCTGCGTGTGCGCTTCTAGCCATCTCGCTATGGTTTGGGCGAAAACAGCGCAAGCGATTGCAAGACAAGCACCGCAGCCGCTGAAGATCATTGAAGTTAGTCACGCCCCTTGCAGGTCGCCGCGAGATCGCCAAGAACCTGAGTAAACCTCATTTCCTTGGGGAATAGAGTCCCCCTGCCTTCGCGCTGGGGCACATCCGCGCTTAGAATGGGCCCGTGGATCTAAACCGACCCGCCACGTCCCCTGGGCCGCCAGACCGGACTCTTCTGCCTGAAGACTTCACCTTGGAAGATCTTGAGGCGATGCGCCTGCTCCTTCGCGGCGGATCGGTGGTCGATTGGCACCACCTCGACTTTAACAACCACAAGGAAGTGGACCGCTTCTTAAGGGTCAACGAGTTTGACCCCACCAACCCAGACGACATGGCTCGTCTTGACGACCTGCGCCACGAGGCGGTGGAATACCTCTCTAGCCACTTTGAATTTCGGCTGCCAGACAGTGTCGCTGTCGAGATGCCGGCCCGGGACCTCTTTCTCGTCGCATCCCACCGCGGTCCGCAGCAGGTGTGGGCCTGCGTGATCTTAAAGGTGATGCACATTGTTCATCATCTGGCTGGCCGCGAGCTCTTTACGCGACTGCAGATTTCTTTTGACCAGCTCCACCGCGCCATCGAATTGAAGGTGATGCGGGTCACCGAGGAGCTGCGCGCAGCGGGCTATCCGATTACCGAATTCGAGTGGTCTCGAAAGAGTCTCAATTCCCTTGTGACTAAACTTTTGGCGAAGCGTTCGACTCTCGCCGCCAATATTTACGATCGATTGCGTTTTAGGATGATCGTCAAAGAGCAAAAGGACATCGCGCCGGTTCTTGTCGCTCTTCATCGCCAGCTCATTCCCTTCAACTACGTAGTGCCCGGTGAATCCGTCAATCACCTGATTTCTTTTTCAGACATGGTTGAGCAAACCGACCGGCTTCGCGAAATGCAAAGCGGGCTTATGAGCGATAAGAAATTGGAAAAGCGTCTTGAGGTGGCTTCGTCAGCTCCCATCAACGAATTTTCATCGCCGGATTACAAAATTATTAATTTTGTCGCGGACCTTCCAGTTCGTGTCGACACCCTGACCCGGCAGCAGACTCCCAGCGACTACGGCAACGTGGTTTTTGTCCTTACTGAGTTTCAGATTGCCGACGTCAAAACCGTCGCGGACAATCAGGCCGGCGCCAACAATCACAAGGAATACAAATCTCGCCAGCACGAGAGCGTCAGCAAGCGACTTCTCCGAGGTCGCAGGCAGCGCGCCAGCAGCACCATGGGTCCAAACGATCCCAACTAACCTTTAGGGCACATCGCCCTATCCCATCACAGGCTCTCACGACGCCGAGCCCGGTCGCGGCGGTGATACTAATTAGACCCGCGTTGAGCGTCGACGGAGTTCGCGGATGTTTTGGCCCCGCCCAAGTCTAATTTCTCAACCAGGTGAACGGTTTGGCCGCCGACGATGGTGACGGGGAAATAGAAGGACTGGCCTCGAAGGCGAAACATAATAGTATGGCTGCCTGGCACCAAGGGAATCTTGCTGCTTGGAGCGATGGGAGTCAGCTTGCCTGTGTCCTTGCCGTCGATAAAAACACGCGCGTCCGATGGGAGAGTGTAGGCGCGAAAATAGCCCACCACGTTAAGCGCATTGCTCAGCGTCGCGTCCTGCTGCGGAAGTTTAGGTGAAACTCCCCCGTTCTTGGACTTGCCCTCGCCGTGCCCAGTTGCAGGCGTGTCACCCCCAGTCGGCAGCGAATGGGATTGTGTTTCTCCGCGCTTTGCCGTCATAGAAAATGCATCAATGACTCGCCCGCGCCTCCGAACAACGACCTGGTGCTTGCGCCGCAAGCTAAGGCGAAGCGCCTGGGACGCCGCCGCGAACGACACTTCCTGTTCGTTAACGAAGACTCGGTCCCCCTCAAGAAGGTTGTGGAGCTTCAGAAACCCGGCGGTGGGCGACTGCCTAAACTCGGCTTGAATCACCCGAAACTGCTTGGGCTCAAGATTGACGAGCTCTTCAAAATCATCAGCGCCGCCGCGGGTCACTCGGACGCGATATTCCCCCGGGTCGAGTTTATCAACACGCAGCTCGGAGGACGTGTACCCGTGGTTGGTGCCGTTGACGTAGACCGTCCCACCTTGACCGTCCACCACAACCACAGCCAGAGCGCCTTGGCGCCTCGCCGCGATTGACGCGTCTCGAATGGCATCTCCCCGTTCGGAAAATCTGCGAAAACCAAAAAATGCGGCGAAGCCAAGTCCGACTAGCGCGAGTGCCAGCAGCACCATCTTGAAAGAGGAGCCAGGCTTCGGACCGGTCGCAGCCGTCAGGGGATGCGTTTCATGGTCGCCGCCCGCCCCGTAGGACTGACGTCGCGCCGGAAGCTGAGCCGTGATGGGCTCGCTGTCCTCTCGCGCCATGGGCGTGAGCTCCCCCGTTGTGTCGGCGTCGGCGTCGGTCGAGGCATCGACCACCTCGACCTTCGGTGCAGACACCAAGACTTCGGCGCTCTCCGACCCCTCATCGCCCACCGACTGAAGACGTGACCCAGGACGGGCGTCGCGAAACCGCGCGAGGGATTCGGTCTCACGTTTAAATTCACTTTTGAAGAGCTCGCGAATTTCAAGACCGAGGCCCCGCGCGGTGATCCTAAAATCCGAGTTTGTGACCACGTCCCAAAGGTCATTCTTCATGGACTCAGCTGAGTCATAGCGATCTTGGGGATCGCGGGCTAAAGCTTTGAGACTGATAGCATCAAGCTTGGGTGGCACGTCTGGATTCAAGGCCGATGGCGGGTTCACTTCGGCTTCCCGGACGTTTTCTAGGGTCGTGAAATCGTTGTCGCCCTGAAAGAGCTGCTCCCCAGTCAGGAGTTCGTGAAGCATGGTGCCTATCGAAAACAGGTCGCTGCGGTGATCGAGGGCGGCGCCTCGTACCTGCTCTGGGGACATGTAGCCGTATTTGCCCTTGAGGATGCCGCCGTTGGTCTGAAAAGATGAGGACGCCGCCTTCGCAATGCCAAAATCAATGAGTTTGACTTCGCCCTCGTAGCCCACCAGAACATTTTGAGGCGAGCAATCTCGATGGATAATAGACAGCCCCTTGCCCTCATCGTAGTGCAGGTCGGCCACATGAATGGTAATGCCACTCACCGTCTCGCCGGCGGCCACCACTGCCGCGTGCACGCGGCTGCCTGCCCTTCGATAGCGCTCCCGAATCTGGAGCAGGTCGCGGCCGCTGACATACTCCATGGCGATGAAGTGGGCGCCTTCGACCTCGCCGAGTTCAAAGATTTGACCGATGTTGGGGTGACTGAGACGCCCGACAATCTTGGCCTCATCAATGAACATGGTAATGAACTCTTGGTCTTGCTCCAAGGAGGGCAAAATCCGCTTGATCGCCAGAATTTTCTCAAAGCCCTCGACACCAAAGCGCTTTGCTTTGAACACCTCGGCCATGCCGCCCACGGCAATGCGCTCGAGCAGGAGGTATTCGCCAAATGAAAGGGGCTCACGCACTGATCTTTAAGGTTATCCGTCAGGGCGCGGTGGCACAAGTGCCAGAATTCCTTACATGGCCTCGACCATCGGCACCAAGGTGTTGCCAAAGCCCGCCGGTGTGACACAATGAGGATTCGATGGAAGAGTTTCACTGCTCATTTTGTGGCAAACAGCGACGCGAAGTTCGCAAGCTCATAAGCGGACCGCGGGTTTTTATCTGCGATGAGTGCGTTAAGCTCTGCAACGACATCCTTTCAAAGGAGGAAAGCTCCGAGCGTCCCTCCTACCCGCCCCCTCACGAAATAGTCGAGCACCTCGACAAATATGTCGTCGGTCAAGGGGACGCCAAAAAGGCGTTGGCCGTCGCGGTCTACAACCACTACAAGCGAATCGGATCCCGTCAGAAAAGTCAGGATGTCGAGCTGCAAAAAGGCAACATCTTACTGATGGGCCCCACGGGCAGCGGTAAAACGCTCCTGGCTCAATCCCTCGCCAAGCGATTGGACGTACCCTTTGCTATCGCCGATGCAACGACACTGACCGAAGCGGGCTACGTGGGCGAAGACGTCGAGAGCGTCATCAAGTCCCTATTTCGCAGCGCTGGCGGTGACATCGAGAAAACAGCTCGCGGCATCCTTTGCGTCGACGAAATCGACAAAATTGCCAGACGTGGCGGCTCTCCCTCAACATCGAGGGATGTCTCCGGCGAGGGCGTCCAGCAGGCGCTTCTCAAGTTGCTCGAAGGCAAGACCGCCACGATCACGCCCGACGGTTCAAGAAATCGACCTCAGCAAGAGCTTATCCAAATCGACACCATGGACATTCTCTTTGTCTGCACCGGCGCCTTTAACGGCCTCGAGGAAATCGTTCGAAGGCGCACCGGCGAACGAGGTCTCGGATTTGGCGCGAACATCGGCACCCAAGAGGAAGACAAAGATGCGCTCCGGGCCATGGCTCGCCACGAGGATCTGATCAACTACGGGATGATCCCCGAGTTCATGGGACGCCTGCCCGTCATCGTCTCCTGCGAAGAACTCGACGTGGACTCACTCGTCGAAGTTCTATGGAAGCCGCAAAATGCGCTCATCAAGCAATACCAGCGCCTCTTTGACATGGAGAGCGTCAAGCTCACCTTCACGGACGAGGCCATGGTCGCCGTTGCTAAAGAGGCAAAAGAGCGCCAGTCCGGTGCTCGTGGGCTCCGGGCCATCTTGGAAGAGATGATGCTCGACGTGATGTACGAGATTCCATCCATGGAGGGCGTCATCGAGTGCATCGTCGACAAACA
>JAULKR010053107.1:0-11651 GCA_032356305.1 Prasiola linearis | reverse complement strand
CACCTTCGACCAAGCGCAGCAATAAGCACAACAAAACAATAAAAACAGTCAATCACTTCAGTGCTTTGAATGAGTCCTGAGGGTCGCAAATTAGAATTTATACAAGCCCGAAACGGGCAGATTGAGGGTCCCATGAAGAACGGAACGCAGCACGAGATGTCAGATATGAAACTGACCAGCTCCGCTTTTGGCGCGGATAATTTCCTGCGCTGGAGCAAGTCTGCGGTTCTGCGCGGTGGCCGCATTACAAAGTTCAAAGGTATCGTAGCAAGTTTCTCTCCTGAGCTTGGTTTGGTTAGCGCCGAACCAGGAGCAGAGGCAATCGGCGGGCGGGGATACGCACCCTTTTCCTACGCCCGCCGGTTGTTACTCTGGTCCGTGGCTCCGCTCGCCATTGTGGCGGCAAGTTCCCCCGCATTCGCGCAAGCCGTAGAGGATGAATGCGTCGAGGGGGCTCCGGGCGTATTTCTATGCCAGGACAATGACGTTCCCGCGACGACCGAGCAGACCATTGTGGCGGACGCTGCCGACGTACAAATCGAAGATGGATTTGAAGTCGATACCACGGGAACAGCCGCCGATGGCCTGAATGTAGTAACCAGCAACGGTGCCAATATTCAGCAGATTAGCGGAACGAGTTCGATCACCGGCGATGATGATGGCGTCTATGTGCGAAACAACGTCACAGGCGCGGTTTCGATCACGGTTGCGAATGCAACCGGCGTAACGGGCGATGGCGTGGTTGCAATCAATACCGGCACGCAGGGCGTGACGCACGCGGGACTTCCACCTCGTCGCCACCCGTGTCTTCCCCGCTCAGGCGCCGCTCGGACCGCGCGCCGCGCGATTCGCCGTCGTCGCGCTCGACGGCATCATTCTGAACGCGTGACTTCTGCAAGCGCTGCTCCCCTTCGTCGACGGGGACGCCGTCGTCGGTGCCGGCAAGTCACTGCGTGCCG
Source organism: Prasiola linearis (assembly GCA_032356305.1). Taxonomy (NCBI): domain Eukaryota; kingdom Viridiplantae; phylum Chlorophyta; class Trebouxiophyceae; order Prasiolales; family Prasiolaceae; genus Prasiola; species Prasiola linearis. Next base: position 10,692 of record JAULKR010053107.1, on the reverse strand, counting down.
AACCGGGGCGGTTCGATCGAGGCCCCGTCCGCCATGAACGGCAGAGTCTTCACGAGGCAACTTCGCGAGGCAACGTCGACGAGTGTCACGCGATGAGCACCGCACGGACGCGGGGAAGATCGGAGGTGCTGGCGGACGAGGCGACCGCGACCGCGGCGGCGGCGGCGGCGGCGGCGGCGGCGGCGACCGCAGCCGCGAACGCGAAGGCGAGCCGATCGACAGACCGTTTCACCGCCACCCAGTCGTTCACGGTAGCCGGCAACCGTTTCACGATCCCGCCCGACGAGATTCGGGGCGTGTTCCCTCCGCCGAACTCGCTCGGCGATCACGCGAATACCTACGCCCATGTCGTCTTCAACCGGACCACGTTGTCCTGGGAGCGCCTGGCCGATGCGGACTCCGCTCCGGAGACGAGCGGCGCGGATCGCATCCCGTGGCTCGAGGTGCTGGTGTTCGATGCCGACGACGCAGACCGTGGACCTCGGTTCGATACCTCGCGAGCGGCGGCGCTCGAGATCGGTCGCCTGTTGACGTTGAAGGCGTCGAGCGTGGCTCGAGAGCTGTTCCGCTGGAAACGCGCACACCTTCGCACGGCCCGGAACGAGACGACCCGACGCCCCCATCTGCCGTTCCGTGCGATGCGCGCCGACCCCGACCTGCCGCCCGCGGTCGCCATCTGGTTCGACCAGCTCGGCGTGCTCGCGCACGTGCCGTTCGACTACCTCGTGCCGGACGAGCGCGCGCTGCCGGTCGAGTCGGTGCGCGTCTTCCACGTCGATCTCGCCTGGGTGGCGGCGCTGCTGGAAGGCGCGTTCAGCGTCGGGCGACTCACCCGGGGCGATCACGACGGCGAGGCGTTGCTGCCGCGACCGACGACCTCGGCGACGCCGGTGACGGGCGTGCTGCTGCGCTCGGACGCGGTAGCCGGCTGGCCCGATCTCCAGGCGGTCGCGTGGGGCCGTGTCGTCACCGGAGCCGACGCCCCGAGCGGCGATCCGCTTCCGCTGCTGCGTCACGAGCGGCTCTCCGATCAGCTCTTCCTCGCGCTGTTCGCGGGCGAGCTCGCCACCGTCGACATCCATCAGCGGGCCGAGGTGATGCACTTCGGCTGGTCGATGCCGGACGACTCGCGGCACCACGAGCGCTACTTCAAGCACCCGCGCCACCCCGACGGCACCGAGCAGCGGACCGCGGGCAGCGCGGTGCCGATCCGCTACCGCGACGCGGCCCGGCGGGTGGTCGACACGCCGGCGGTCGCGCGAGCGCTCGGCGCGGCGGGCGATCCAGCCGTCTTCGCACTGCAGATGATCGAAGGGGTCGAGCAGGTGCGGTTCACCGCGAGTCCGAGGCGAGGCTAGACTCTGTTCGACGGATGTCGATGGCCAGCGGAGTGAACATCGAGACGGCGATTCTCGAGCGCCGGAGCGTTGGACGAGTCGCTCTACTGCACCTCTTCGGCGGACGCTACTTCGGCGCGAGAGCTATCTCGTCGCGGCCCGCGCCGACCACCCGATCTTCGACACGCCACTCACAGCCGAGCGCTACGCCGCGCAGCGTCATGTCCTGGTCGCCAGCGATGGCTCGCGACGCGGAATCGTCGACCGTGTGCTGGAAGAGATCGGCCTGTCGCGCCAAGTGGTCGTTTCACTGCCGCAGTTTCTGCCCGCCCTCGCCACATTGCGCGGTTCAGACTTCGTCGGCACGCTGCCGGCGACGCTCGTGCTCCGACATGCGACACACTTCGGACTCGGTAGCTGCGATGTACCGATCCCACTGCGCTCGTTCGACGTGTCCGTCTTGAGACACGAGCGCGACCGCAAGAACGGGCTGCTGAACTGGATCGTCGAGCGGTGCGTCGAGCAGGCCGGGCAGACGACGTCTCGCGCACCGACTCTCGACAGCGGCGGTTGAGCCGCAAGATCGTCGATCGACGACAGCGGCGTTCCGCCGAGGAATGCCGACGCGCCGACGAGGTCCTCGCGGCATCGACCTGGGCTCGGCGGGTCGGTGGTGCATCCCGTCCCTTCCAGACCGCCTTCACCCCCGCTGCCGTCAGGCGCGACCGGCGCCTCGGAGCGAACAGCGCGACCGCCACGACGAGAGACGCTTTCGCGAACACGTCGAAGATGCGCACTCGTCCGACCCGATCTCGACCCGACAGCGATCGGTCTCAGGCGGCGTTGGCGTCCGCTTCGATATCGATGGCCGAGCCCGTTACACGGATTCCCCCCGAGGCGGGGACGTCGACCGCCAGGAGACTCGGACGTCCCATGGCCTCCCCCTGACGAACGGTGAAGCTCGCGGGGGCCGCCAACAGCTTCGCCTCGCGCAAATAGCCGCCGAGTGCCGCGGCAGCCGCCCCGGTAGCGGGATCCTCCACCACGCCGCCCACGGGAGATCGCCAGCCGAGTATCGCCAGCGCGTCCCGCTGCAGATCGACCTCCACCGGTTCGTACCGAGGCGACACCGACACCAGCGACGCCTCGGCGGCCTCCGCGCCGGTAGAGACCGTGACCGGAACCTCTCCGACGCCCATCTGCAACCGGTAGAGGCCATCACCCGTGCTCTGGTCGATATCGACCGAGCCACCGACGCGATCGATCCGCCGGGCAGTCGTTCGCCTTCGCGAAGCTCGAGCGGCGGCGCAACCTCTCGGTGGCGGTGGTGGACGAGATCGTCGCGCTGGCCGCGGAACTCCGGGCGGATCCCGCCCTGCTGCCCTCGAGCCCGTTCTCCAAGGCACTCGCCCATCCTGAAAACCGGATCGATGCACTGAAGGTGTTCCTGCTCGACCCGGGCGTGGCGATCGACACGAAACACGTCGAGCGCGGCATCCGCCCGATCGCGATGGGTTGGCGCTCGTGGCTGCTCTGCTGGAGCGAACTCGGAGCCGAACACGTCGCCGCGATCCAGTCGCTGATCTCGACCTGTCGGCTGCACGGCATCGACCTCTGCACCTGCCTGGTCGATGTGCTGCAGCGGGTTGTCGACCACCCGGGCTCCGACGTGATCGCGCCGACGACGCGGGTGTGGGAAACGAGGTTCGCTGATGGTCCACTCGGATCGGTGCTCGCCCGGCCCGGGTAGCGCCCGGGAACAGCCGACACGCGAGCTTCACCAGCGGCCCTACCAGCGGCCCTGGTCACCGACAGCGCGGCGATGCAGCGTGCGCGGTCGCCGCTTGCGCGCGTTGCTCGTCGCCGCCGGCACACGGTCCTCGTTCCAGCGCCGCCGTCAATGGACGCTCCGGAACGAACGGGTACTCCCGAACTACCACCGCAGGCAGCAGGCCGGGACGAGGGCGTCGACGGCAACGACCGAGGCACGGACGTTGCTCGATCAAATCTTCGCAATCGCCGTCGATCGGGTGCTGTTCGGTGTTCGACTACAGGCAGAGAGCAACGACTCACCTATGGAAGGCATATCCCGGCGGGCAGACGCACGCGAACGATTCGTCAACGGACTCACGACCTACATCGCGATCGCGCTTGTCGCCGTGTCGATCGGCTGGCTGGCCGGTTTCACGTGGCGGCACCTCCTGAAGATCGGCCGGCTCTGGGGCGAGGCCAGCGAGCAGCGCTACCTGATCACGGTGGGGGAGACCGGCCCGGTCACCTATCTTGTCACTCAGCACGATTTCAACGCCTTCGAGCGAGCCGCATTCGCCCTCGATGGCGTGCTCGGCGTCGATATCCACCGCTTTCCGGACGTCGTCGCCATAGCGTTCGCGAGCGTCGGTCACGAAGCCATCGACACGATAAGGCAGTTACCGTACGTCTCGGACATGCGAAAGGAGTTCGTGCCGATGATCTGCCTTCGGAGCCCGGTGCCAGAGCGCCGTGGCAGCGGTTCCGCCATGGAGCCGTCATCGATGAACTGACCGTCTGTCGACGGTCTGCCGAGAGTTCACGGGACGGGAGTCGCCTGTGGCTGGTGTCCACGGGCGACGAACGCTCGCGCCCTGAAGTGAAGTGCCCGGCGCGATGGACTCGCGGCTCGAGGTTTCGCGCGAACTCGACCACGGGTGCCTGCGGTTCGAGGCGCTCCGTATCGGGGGCGGCAGGGGTTGGCCCGCTTCGGTCTTCGGCGAGCGTCCGAGCTCGTGCAGCCCACGGTTGGCATAGGGGTTGCGATGGAGAATGCGTCAGACGTCGTTCGGCCGGCTACCCGATGCTCGCCACGCAATCGAGTGGGGGTCATCGCTGTTGCTCGGCCAATCGAGACCGACCACGGTGTCGGAAAGGGCTCCGGATGCGCTCATCTCCGACGCCGGGTAGAAGGATTGGATTAAAGACCCGCGGCCCCGGGCCGACGACCCGATCAGCGAACCGTGGAACCGATCGGCGGGCCCGCGACGCGGCGCCCACCGAACGTGCCCTGGAAGATATCCCCTCGCCACCTTCCCCGGAGGCGCCCGAGATGCTCGAGTTCTTCAGCCAGATCTTCGCGGTGAACGGCTTCATGCCGCACGGCATGTGCTTCCAGTGGCGGCCGGAGGTGCTGTGGATGCACGTGATCTCCGACCTGGTCGTCGCGATTGCCTACTTCTCGATTCCGCTGGCACTCGTGATCGTCCTGTATCGGCGCCGGCGCTTCCCGTTCAAGTGGCTCGTGATCCTGTTTGCCGCGTTCATCCTGCTGTGTGGTGCGACCCATGTCACCGGCATCATCGTGCTGTGGGATCCGATGTACCGGTTGCAGGGGCTGATCAAGCTCGCGACCGCAGCGGTGTCGATCGCGACCGCCGTCGTGCTCTTCCCGATGCTGCCGAGGCTGCTGGCCGCGGTGGACGAGCTCGAGCGGCAGGTCGATCTCGAGCGACAGACCGGGCCCGAGCGTCAGACCGAACTCGTGACCAAGTCCGATTGAGCGGAGAGCTGCGCAAGTACCGGGCGCTCGCCCTCGCTCTCATCGCCACGGTGGTGATCGCGGTGCTGCTGTTCACGCAGTTCCTGCGCATCGACCTGGACCGGAGCCGGGAGCGGCTCACCGTGCAGGTGGCGCACGCGAGCCTGATCGGCGAGGCGCACACGCGGTTCCTGGTCGAGCGGTTCGGAACGCTCGTGCGTCAGCACATGCAGGTGGACGTGCCGGAGACTCGCCTGCGCTCGCTGGCCGAGGCAAGCGGCCTCGCCGGCGCGATCGACGCGCTGTGCCTGCACGAGAACGGTGCCGCACGCCCGCTGATCGGGTCGGCCGCGACCGAACGCTGTCCCCCGGATCCGCCGGACACCGGTGTGGCAGTCTTGATCGGCGGCCGTGCCGGTGCACCGGTGACGGAGCTCCGCATCCTCGGCTCCGACACGGAGTCGCTTTCCGTGGAGCTCCGGATGGACACCGGCGAGGGTCAGGAGATGACGGCGACAGTGTCGGCGCAGCGACTGCTGGAGCCGTTCATGAGCGCGGCGATCGACCAGGACGCGCCGCTCGAGCGGCTGTGCCTGTCGCTACGGGTCGGCGACCGCCAACGCGAGCTCGCCTGCCGGGATGTCCGCCAGACGATCGACCCGGGCGCCCTCGCCCACCCGATGCCGAGCGATGCGGCGTCGCGAATCGTGGAGGAGGTCGGGAGGCAGGACCTGCGGTGGCAGGTGGCGGCCGTTCCCGATCACCGGGCACTCGCCAGCCGTGTCTCGCTGCTGCCGTTCGCGGTGCTCGGTACCGCCCTGGCGCTCGGTGCCGTGATCTGCACGTTCGCGTACTCGACGGTCGGCCGTACGCTCGCTCTCGAGGCACACGCCGCCGAGCTACTGGTGCTGCTCGACAGGCTCGAGATGCAAAATCAGGAGAACCAGAACCTCGATCAGTTCGCCGCGATGGCGGCGCACGACCTACAGGCACCGATTCGCTTCATGGTGTCCGGCGCCCACACCCTGAACATGGAGCTCGACGAGCTGGGCCGTCCCGACCTGTCGGCGATAGGGACCACGCTGATCGAGCAGGGCGAGCGCATGCGCTCGCTGATCCTGGACTTGCTCGAGTTCTGCCGGGCCGGTCAGGCCGAGCTGACGCTCGAGCCGGTGAACGTCGCAGCACTGGTTGCCGACGAGATCCGGCTGCTCGAGGCGCGTCCGGAATACACCGGCACGCGCTTCCGCGTGGGCCGCCTGCCGACGCAGCTCGCCTGCGATGCGAGCAAGCTCTCGCAGATCGTTCGCAACCTCGTCGGGAACGCGGTGAAGTTCTCACAAGGGAGCTCGCCTCCGCAAGTGACCGTGAGCGCCGGTCGCCAAGGACTCGTGTGGACATTCCGCGTCGAGGACAACGGCCCGGGGGTGAGTGCGCAGCACCACGAACGCATCTTCCGGCCGTTCAACCGGCTCGACCCCGGCACCGAAGGCACCGGCATGGGCCTCGCCATCGTCAAGAAGCTCGTCGAGCGTCAGGGCGGCACGATCTGGCTGGATGGTGGCGAGAACGCCGGCGGCAGCACCTTCTGTTTCACTTTGCCCGAAGCACGATCATCGGAGGACGCGTGATGAACGACATCTTGCGGCTGGACTCACCGGTCGATCTGTCCGACCCCACGCAGCCGATCGTCATGGTCGACGACGAGGAACTCGACTACGCCATCGTCGCGCGCAGCCACCGCAAGTCCGGCATCGCGAACCCGCTGTTGCGTTTCGCCGACGGCGAGAGTTTCCTCATGCACCTCGAGGGCGTCGCGCGCGGCGAGGCGCCATTGCCCGCACTCGTGCTGATGGACATCAACATGCCGCGCATGGACGGATTCGAGGTCGTCGGGGCGATGCGTCGTGACGAGGCCTTCCGCAACATTCCGGTGGTCGTGATGCTGACCAGCTCGTCCGACAGTCGCGATCGCGACCGGGCCGCGGCGGTGGGCGCCGACGCCCATCTCGTCAAACCCTTCGATCCGCGAATCTACCTGTCGTTCTTCGAATCGCTGGCGGCCTGAGCGTTCATCGGCGACACCGCACCCGACGAGCTCGGCTCGAACAGCCTCAGCCTCGGGGAGCACGGTCGGCGCGAACTCGACCTGACCGCTACCTCCACGCCAGCGGTGGTTCACCGCCACGATGCGCGGGTTGGCCGAGCCCGACTAACGCGAGAGGAAGTAGCCGCCGTTTCGCTCGATGCAGTCGAACATCTGACAGCGAGAGCAGCCGAGTTCGAAGATCAGCAACCGCTCGCGTACCCAGTGCCCCACCCGCAACGCCCGTCGCTCGCTCCCGCGCTCGGCGGCGAGCTTCACTCGCCGCACGCCCCTGCCCATCACGCTGATCACCAGGTGCAGCTTCACTGCGGCGGGGCTCGAGATTCGTGCGCGTGCCCGCGTGGCGTTTGGCGAGCAAGCGGGGGAGCTCGATCACCGAGCCGTCGGCGAGCACCATGTCGGCGAACGGAGCGGGGAGGCCCACGGCCTTGGAGGACACCTGGCACTGGCGCTCGAGCACGACGGAGAGAAAGCGCACCAGCTCGGGAGTGAAGCGGGCGTGAAAGCTCGAAGGAGCGAGCAAGGTACCTGTGGCGCGTTGGTAGAGGCGCCGGAGGCTGGCCAGCGAACGGTTGCCCCCGGCATCGAAGCCGAGGGCGAGTGTCCAGAGCATGGCCATCGGGTCAGCTTGCGACGGCGGCGGAGCGTGCCGATCTCGCGAGCGGGGTGATCGAGTTCCTCGGGCGGCAGCAACGCGTTCAAGCGCTTGCGGATGCCGATAGACCGGCACTGGGTCACGCTTTCTCCCGCGTTCCGATCGGGCTTCGCGATCACGATCGGAACAGAGGCATCGACCCTCTTCAAGTCGTTGTTTTTTCAGCTGCACGCTATCCGATCACGGGTGCCTCGAGGCGTCCCGCTGCTCGCCTGCCGACCTGGCCGCCGCGTGTCGGGAACAGTCACTGCCCGCTCTCGGCCATCTCGCGAGCGACCTGCGTGAAGCACGGCTCGTCCGCGGGCCACGGATCGCGGAGTCCGAGCCCGGCGAGGACCACCACCACGCCAAGTCCGAGAATTCAGGGAAACGTGTGGGCCTCGTCGAGCGGCAGGTCTCGATCACGCCATTTCCGAGCTCGGTGAGCGCCATCAGCGACCGCACCTTGGTCGTGAGCACCGCGCCGAAGTCGCCCTCCAGTCGCTCGCCGATCGAGGCATCGAGCACGAGTCCGTCGATCACGAGCGCAATGCCCGGCACGACCGAGCGGCACAGCCGGGCGGCGATCGTCGGCACGGTCCGGGGTGTCCCGCGGTCGCCGGAAGCCGTTTTGGAAGGCGACGGCACGAGCGGATCGGGAGGGCGCGGTTGTCTGATTGGTGGCCATCAGGTGGCCCGAGCATGCTCACCGCCCCGATCACGGACGTGAATACCACCAAGATCGTTCCGAATGAGGGCCTGCCTGTCTCCCTTTCGGCAAAACTTTCCGGCCTGCATCTCTTTCGCTCGTCGCCACGTTGTCTCACACAGGTCGTGAGGATGGCGACGTGATGGGGCCGGCGACGCCAATACGGCCGACCGCGTTCACGGATCGACTCCTCGGGCGAAGCCAGCGACCGGGTGTGGGCATGCGACGAGCGTCTTCATGCTCACGAGAGAACCGCTTTCCACGAACCATGGTGACCTCCCGACAAGGCTAGTAAGTCGAACGGCCACCACCCGCAAACACGAGGAATCCAGCTTGATGATGAAAACTACCCCCACGAAGAGCTCCAACGTCCGACGCGCGACGCTTCCCGCCCTGACCGCGGCAGCCCTCGTGCCGGTCGCGCTGCTGCTCGGCGCGGGCAATGCCCTCGCCAATCACACCGTGCTCGTCGAGGGTGAGCAGGACTTCGACGGTGACGGTGACTTCGGCACGGCCGAAGACGACGACGGCGATCAGGTCTTCGGTTCGCTGCAGGCCGCGGTCAACGGTGTCGGCGACAACGGTCGCGTCATGGTCGTCACGTCCGGACGCTTCTTCGAACAGGTCACGCTGCAGGGGGCCGGTGTGACGGTGCTCGAGGCCGCGCCGGGCGTGGACGCGATCGTCGAGGCGTTCAACGCCGGTGACTCGGCCGAAAACAACAATGCCCGCCAGCAAGCGCCGGGCATCGTCGTCAACTCGGACGGCAGCTTTCCGCTGGAGATCCGCAACATCGTCAGCCGCAACTGGACCGACGGGATCCAGATCAACGGCAGCGCCAACGTCACGATCGACAACGTGCGACTCGACAGCAACGTCAACTACGGCATCCACGTGCAGGACAGGGCCCGGGTCGTCGTCACGAATTCCCAGGTGAACTCTTCGGGCTTCCGACGTTCGGGCTCGCTCGGCCTCACGCCGGGCGGCGAGATCCCGCCCGCCCCGGGCGTCGGCATCGCGTTCGAGGATTCCTCGAGGGGCTTCATCGCCGACACCACCGTGGCGCACAGCTTCTCCGACGGCGTCACCGCCAACCGCAAGAAGGTGAAGATCCGCGACAACACGTTCTTCAACAACAACCTCGGCGATCGTGGTGGTCGCGGCCATCGCGGCCATCGCGGCTACGGCGGTCGGTAACCCGCAGGGCACCGAGGTCCAGTCGGGTGTGTTGGGCGGCGAGGGGCTGATGCAGGCCGCGATACCGACGAGCCGTGTGCTCGTCCTGTCGTTGACCGGAAATTCGGTCTACACGCTCCGACCATCGACGACCTGACCTGACCACCAGCCCGTGCCCGAGGATGACGGCAGGGCCCCCTCGGGCACGGGCACGAGCGCTGCAATCGATCGCGTGTTCGTTCACCCCTGATGGCAGTCCGGCTCCCGCGTCATGCTGTCGGGGAGAGCTTCTGGATTTCCGATCGCGTCAGGCATCGGGCTTGGTGGCGACGGACGTCATTGCGCTGCTCGTCGGCACGACGTCCGACCCCTGCGTTCGCGTTCGAGCAGCGCAACGATTCTTCGACGACAAATCAGGAGCATTCAATGATCAGGAGCGCCGTACCCTTCGGCCAGCGCCGCCCAGCCGGCTTTGTCGGCGACCGACCGCCCCGACGTCCGACACGATCGCTGTTTGTTCTTCTCCGAGCGGTCGTCGTTCTCGCCGGTCTGCTCTCGAGCGCGACGTTCGCCAATGAGGTCGACCCGTCGCGCACGCGCGCGAGTGACGATGGCGTCTTCGTCGTTGCCATCAAGAGTCAGGTCGAGCCGGTTCCGCTCAACGCCCTGCACGCGTGGGTGGTCCATGTCGAGACGGCGCAGGGCGAGCCGGTCAAGGGGGCAAGGTTCGAGATCGGCGGTGGCATGCCGATGCATGATCATGGCCTGCCCACCGCACCGCGGGTCACCGAAGAGCTCGGCGGCGGTGACTATCTGCTCGAAGGCGTGAAATTCCAGATGCCCGGTCATTGGACACTGAGCTTCGACATCAGCGGCGGCGGCACCAAGGACTCGGTGACGTTCGAGCTGATGGTTTGAGCCGAGTGCGCCGCACCGCCATCACGCCGCTCGCGCTCTTGTCGCTGCTGACCGGCGCCGCCGCGGGCACGGTGTTCGGCGAGGAGCCGGTCGGGGACGGGGGGTGGAGCGAGGCCGAACTCGCGACGTTGCGCTCGCTGTCCATCGACACGCTGCCGCCGCCACCGGCCTCCCCCGGAAACCCGGTTGCCGACGACCCGCGTGCGGCCGAGCTTGGTCACCGGCTGTTCTTCGACGTCCGTCTCGGGGCGACCGACCAGGTTGCCTGCGCCACCTGCCACCAGCCGGCGAAGGGTTTTC
>JAULKR010052996.1:0-11657 GCA_032356305.1 Prasiola linearis | reverse complement strand
CAGAAAGGCAATCGAACGTGTGCGGTCACGGGCATGCGGCTTCGACATCTTGAGCTCACTCCCAACTTTGCCCTCAGAGTCGCAGTGCAGGTGTCGTCTGTCACCGCCTCTTGTTGCGGATGTGACACCGGCGCTGCTACACAGCCACTTTCAGCATACCTGTCAGTTGTTCCTGCGTGGTAATGTCGTCATGGCTGATTAAGGCCCAAGACTCCTGTTTCTGCAAGTGTGACCTAGTACAGATGCAAATTTCGTGCATGTACATGAAGTTCGCCTTGCTATGCGCCACAGGAGTGGGCAACCGCGAATTCGGTTGCACTGCCGACTCGGAATGACAGGAATAATTCAACGTCGTATTACCGCTTCAATGAGGAGGCACCCACAAATATACTGCAGGTAGTGGAGGGGCACCTTTCTGGGAGTGTCGGCAGACCTTGTTTGTGTTGACTATAGTCGTGACTGCTGGAATTACGATTATTGTAGCAAACAAACAGACTATTTGGATGATTTCACAAGAATGCCATTTCAAAATAGTTCTTGAAAACCGTTCTATTGTCGAGTTTGTATTGTGAGTTCCTTGCACAATGTCCTTTCCAGTTTCCACTGACAGCTGCAGTGTTTATGCTCCTTTGTTAAGCTTCTAATGTGAGCTAATGATCACGGAAGGACCTGCACCTCTGAAGCACACTCACTTTCACACCCCTGCATTAGGGGCACGACGAAATTGTTTGGGCAGTGGAGGTTTCGGGGCACCGTCTCTTCTCCGCATCGGCAGACAAGACGATACGCGTGTGGGACTTGGAGTCGCGGCGCTGTGAGCGCGTACTGGAAGACCACTCCCGCCCTGTGCTCTCCCTGGCTTGTGCTGATGGCAAGCTGTTCTCGGGATCGTATGACTACACCATAAAGGTGATTACTACCACTGCTGTCATAGTCCCACCCTATTTAGTCAAGTACGCTATCACTGTGGCAATTTTGGCTGGTCGTTCAGAGCAGCGTTTAAAGGATTGACCAGGGGTGCCCCAAAATGTCAAGTACTTTCTTGTGACGAATCCCAGTCGACGGTCACTTGAGGCTGCAGGTGTGGAGCTTAGACACTCTTGTGCGGCTGAAAACGCTGACTGGCCACACAGACGCCGTCAGAGCGCTGGCTGTGTCAGCAGGGAAGCTATTCTCTGGATCGTACGATGGCAGTGTGAAGGTGACAATTGCATCATCGGATGTAGTGTCTACGTATGAGTGGCAACGCGAATTTGATATCAGGAATCACGCAGTGTTTGACTGTAGATGTGCATTTCGACGCGTGCGGTGGGGCGATCAGGGTTCCTCTTGAGGTCCAGGTGTGGGAAATCGAGACCATGGAGTGCATCGAGACGCTGCTAGGGCACAGCGGCCCTGTGCGGACTCTTGTGTACAGCGGTGGCCGCATGTTCAGTGGCTCCTACGACAAAACAGTCAGAGTCTGGGACGTCAACGACCTCACGTGCTTGGCCACACTGCACGGTATGCTCTGTCACCTTGTTGCCAGATGGCCAAGACACATAAATGCCTCCACCTCAACCGCTTGCGCTCGTGACTGCAGCCCGTCTGTCCAGAAAGGGTACTCGTTGGTCAGCTTTGCATCGCAAGCAAGCTTGTGTTGCATGCAGGCCTTGGTTAGCAAGTAATGCATGGAAGTTCGCGCATACTGCTCTGCAACGCTGCAACTGTTGGCTTTTCATACTGCAATCCTTTGCTGGGGTCCTAGTCAAGTGCTCCCTCCTCCCGCATCGAGGCAGATGAGGGAAGTCGGCAGTTATCTCGTGTGGAATGAAAGGGTGAAAGCTCATCTGACCTGAGGAGCAGTCTCAGGCCTGATCTACAGTGCTCCCTTGTCCCACATTGAGGCAATCTGCGAGGATGTCACTGTTACAGGACACAGCGGGGCAGTCAGGGCCCTGTCAGCAAGCCCCACCAAAGTGTTCTCCGGATCGGACGACACCACCATCAAGGTGCACACAGTGCAGATGCCGAAGAGGCACCAGCACCTCCTGCCAGGCTGTCTGACATTGTGCAGTACTGCCTTTCCCAGCTGCATAGCGACGAAGTGCAGCTGGTCCGTTTGCTGTCACAGGTTATTTAGCTGTGCCGTGGCAGTGGTGCATCATGACATCACTTGACTTTCAGGAAACCTGTGGCATGCCCTGTGGTGTTGTGGTGAGGTGCTGGCAGTCGTGTGTCTGACAGGTGTGGGACAGCGCCAGCTTGCAGTGCATGAAGACATTGGAGGGACATGAGGACAATGTGCGTGTGCTTGCTGTGGGTCAGACACACGTCTTCAGTGGGTCGTGGGATAAAACAATCAGGGTGCGACTTCGCTGTCAGTTGTTAGCTAGGCTGCATCACCTGCTAATTGAGGCTAACCATTAGATTGATCAGTGCGACATGCTTCAGCAGATCACTCCTACGGTCTTTCGTTCAGACCTTAGTCCTCGTGTCGCATCCCCAGCTTTGTCAACCTTCGAATGGTATTGTATCTCTAGCAATCTAGATCATCATCCTCGAATTTCCAGCAGCCCAAATGCCCAGCTGTATCTCCAGCACAGCATTGTGTCGAGGGGTCGCTGTGACGATCTGAAGCCATCGGTTGAACTGCGGCAGGTGTGGGATCTAGAAACCCTGGAGTGCTTCAAGGTGCTGGAGGGACACCTGGAAGCTGTTCTCGCTTTGGCGGTTGGTAACGGTCACCTCATCAGCGGATCTTATGACACCACTGTGCGCTGCATCCCTCCCCTCCCCTCCGCTGCCCTTCCCTCTCCTTGGTCTCGCTTTTTTCCCTGGCGCCAGCAGCCATCTTGATGACCTTGAGTGATTGCTTGAAGGGCCTCCCTTGCTGTAAGGAGCTCCCTCTTCGAAGGGCGGAGTGTGGAGGTGTAAGGACTCAGTCGGAGTCAGGAATGGGGCCCGGCTTGATATCCTGCTTGTACATATGTGCACACATACGTGACCGAGATTCTGACGTTCAATGGCCGCTGTACTCACAGGCGTCCCAGCACGGAGTTGTTTTGACAATGGTGCTGTTTGCATCATGCGTGTCCCGAGACACACTGATCCTCATTGACCATCAGATCCTTTAGGCCACACCACGCATTGCTTCTGAGGATGATATCCGTTTATCAGAATGTTACTGATTGCGGATTTGTGCGGGTTTGTCCTTGGCTTGAACAATGATGGCGTGCACCCCTGCACACGTGTGACATGTTGCTATCACCGGATCAGTATCTGTCCTGACAGCAGACCATGGTAAGGTCTCGAGCTGCGTGCTCAGCAGCTGACGATAACACGTGTGGCAGTGGTATCTCGATTAGCTGCCTGCACTTCTTGAGCCTACACTAAGGTCTGTCTTTCTGTTTATCTCCTGGGTAAAATTAGACTTGTCGCTCTAAACTGTGTCGATGTTGTGGTGTTGGTGGTGACGGCACAGGTCCGCTTCTGGGCTCTGGACACCCTGCGGTGCATCCGGAAGTGTGAGGGCCATGAAGATGCAGTGCGAGTGCTCGCGGTTGCTGACACCAGAGTCTTTAGCGGGTCGTACGATGGATCCATTGGAGTGTGGAGTTAGTGGTGCCACGTGGCACGTGTAGACAGTCCCGTAGTTTTTGCAACGATGAACGGGTCACTGTATGACGCGTCATGAAGGTGTCGGAGTAGGTGTCACCTTCCACCAAGTCTAAGAGCGTCGAATGCGTCGCCCGCTCACGCTTTCATAGTCGTCCTTCTGTTCGGTTTTGGTTTCAGAGCATACCTAATCTTTTTGCCATTTAGAGCTCATCTGAAGGCTTGGGATAACAGTAGACCGAAAAAGGGCTTTGTTTGGGCTTTTATAATCATTGACAACAAGATTAAATGAACGCGTTTGGCACTTCGATCATCCGTATGTCGGGCAATGCTCATACGTACGTTTTGTATTTACGTTTTATATTTACACTTTTACAATCAACGCAAAAATTACATCCTGTACACGTGGCTTTGCGCATCACTCAAGGACAACTATACAAATCGCATCCCAGGCTCGACGCCGGACCAAAATGCGTTTTCCAAACTACGAAAAGTAATATCATGACATCGCGAGGCATATTCACGTTCTGCAACCGCTTCACCTCAACAGGGTAATTGACGGATAGCGACGTGATGTAGCCTTGAGTTTGGAAAGTAGCAGCTGCAGCTGCAGCACCATTTGCAGACTGCGTTAGCGACCATGGAAATGTATCAGCCATTGTTGGATCCAGAATCTGGTTCAATTATAAATCAAGGGTGGGAGTCCGCTCGAAGCCATCACTTGTACACCTGTAGTAAGGACGAAGGCACCTCCACTGTTATGAAGCCTCTTCTCGCGACACTACCGTGTCATTCCTCACAACACCTTCTCTTCTTTCAAATCTGATTGCAAGATAATAAGCAAACACCTGTGTATCTGTCTACTACTGGGTCGAAAACTACGTGCAAACAGAGGAGACGAGTAAAATGCTTAGGTCCCATGGGGTTAGGATATGAATGTGTAGATGGAGCGCGTTACATCTGGTTACAATCCAATTTTCTCTTGTTGCAGCAAAATTTATCAAAATGCGCACAGCGCACGGCAGGGGACAGGCCACCCCGATTTACTAGAGGCCGACGATGTGGAATGGAATGTCATTCAAAACTTGGACACTTTCTTCACGCAAGTCTACAGGTACAGCAACATGGAATTTCATCAAGCTTCATTTGCTAGCGCATTCAGGGTGATTGGCGATGTCACCGTGATGCGAAATCCATCGCCTTGAGTGAGATGTAATTTTGTAGTCCAGCTGTGAGTGTCATTGTGACTGTCATTACACGCGTACACGCAGCTACTACGTCGAGAAGGGGTTCTGGGTGGCAATCACTGCACGGATAACGAACCTGGTGGCTATCGGCTTCACGGCTGTGTTCACCGGCTTCTTGGCGCTGTGGGTGGATTGGGGTGCCCTCGACTCGGAGTGCTTGCACAACGACAGCTGTGATATCCTGGATGTGAGCATCACCTCCTCATTCTCTTCTTGTCATGCCCGTCGCGGTTGACTCAGCACAGCTCACTACTAATGCTCGTTTTAGTCTCAATCGGAAAAGTGGTCGACCGTATACACCACAGTCACAATTTTCTTTTGCTCTTTACGTGCATTTGCCTACATTCTCAGCAGACGTGTTTTCTTGACCTACACATGCGCACGCTGCTGAAATTTTGTGTCGGCTCTTGGCTAATTCACAGCTTGTATGATGGCATAAGTATCCTGAGTTGACTTTGGCACATGCAGGTTGCCATAATCCGTCATCCTCTGCAAGGCAGTGCGCCTTTGTGGAGCGGTGCTCGCCTGCTGTATCTCGCCTTGGTGGGAGCTTACTGGGTCTGGAGCACACTGCACCTCTTGGTGGATATCCGTGCACTGGCCCGTGTCCGCCAATTTTGCAGCCAGCGCCTCGGGCTCTCAGAGCGTGCTATGCAAACAGTGTCGTGGCCCGATGTCACACGCCGCATCGTCGAGGTAGACCTTTTGCTGCCTTCTGTCAGCTCGTTGTGCCCGTCCAGCTGCAGGATGGCTCCTCGTTAACCGGCACCTGTGCAGGATCTCTAGCAATAAGCAGTAGTGGCAGCACAGTGCATGACTCAATTCACGATATTACAGTAGCTCGTTTTCACGCCAAGTTCTTGACCTCTGAGGTGGCTATTCACAAAAGATTACGCCTCGTTAAGCACACAGTTGCTCATCGCGTCCCTCGTCGTGAAGGCAATTGTTGAAGGCCTTGTGATGTATAAAAGTGAAACCGGTGCCGAGATGTCTGTCCGTGACAAAGCAGCAGCTGATTACATTCTCGCAGCCGTTTGCAAATCGTCACTGTCGCTTCGGGTTTGGAGGTACCCACGCTGGTTGTCCTCGTACATTGTTTTAGAAGCATGGCGCCCATCTTCAGCGTAGCAGCTGGCAATGAGCTGATGAGCCCGCGGGCAAGAGAGCAACATCATGTAGCAAACCCCCAACTCTCCAAGGTCCAAGGAGCACTTCTCCCATGTGCACTTCTCCCATGTGCAGAATGGCATTCGTCCGCAGCTATCGTCCCTTTTCTGAGTCACAGCGCCCTCTCGCTGTCGTCTTGCAGGTCCAAAGTGGTGTGAAGCTGTGCGTGAAGAAGACCCTTTCGGAGCATGACATCGTCTCCAGGATCATGCGCAAAGACAACTACCTGATTGGTGCGATGTCCCCTCCTGCAGCTTGGAGTCGATGCTGGTTTTATGAATTGCGCTAAGAAATTTTCATCAGAAAGCATTTCGCACACATTTTGGCGCCTTTTTAGCTTTGAGCATCACGTGATCAAATGACGGCACACATCGTCTGTCCAGAGAAAAGGAGGCACTGCCTAGCTCTTGAATGTGCGAAGCGATGGCCATGTGTGAGTCAGAATGATTGTGGCGGCTGTTGTTGATCACACTCGCTGTTGCGGCACACACTGGCACCTTGTGTCGTGCCCTTATGGGCGCTCTCAGAGCAGACCTCAGCGGCGGTGCATTCTGCAGAGGTGACCAAGGACACCGCAGCACCGAATGCCGTGCACGTTGACAGCTCACGATTTGTCATCCCACCTTGGTGTTGTCAGGGATGCTGAACCAAGGGATCCTGGCCCTCAACGTCCCCTTTGTTGGCGGCCGGCGCTTCATGCTGACCAAGACCCTGGAGTGGAACTTCCGGTGGGGGGTGCTGGACCACATGCTGGATGAGAGCACCTTCACCATTAGATCCGACTTCCTGTCACAGCCTGACCGACTGGCGAGTCGCTTCAGGTGCTGCTACTGTCACGGTGGTGGTGACGACAGTGATTGTGAAGGTGATGATGGTGGTAGTGATGGTGGTGACGGTAGTGATCGTGAACATGACGATGGTGGTAGCGATGGTGGAGATGGTATGTCGAACACCAACACCATCGGTCAACAACATGCGGAGGGGCATGTTTCTCCACCACACCCTTCCCTTCCCCCCCCTCCGCCACCTGAAGCGTCAGAGGCTGCGCCAATCTTCTTCGAAAGCTTGACTTCCACGCCTCCTTTGCACAAAACGTCCATGCCGTGGTGTTTGTGTGCTCTCGCCGTGAGGACATCTCCAAGGTTTAAAGGAAATGAAGAAGCTGGTCCAATTTCAGCGGTTAAATAGAATTTGTGTGCTGACTATCTTGACCAACCGATAAAGAACGAGAAAGGGCAGAGTGG
Organism: Prasiola linearis; assembly: GCA_032356305.1. Classification (NCBI taxonomy): domain Eukaryota; kingdom Viridiplantae; phylum Chlorophyta; class Trebouxiophyceae; order Prasiolales; family Prasiolaceae; genus Prasiola; species Prasiola linearis. The sequence goes on along the minus strand of JAULKR010052996.1, from coordinate 4,402 downwards.
TGCGCAAGGGACAACACAGATTATTCGTTTTCAAGAAGAACTCCGGCAAGCTTTGGCAATCTGGTGTACGGTGGAAAGTACTGATTGCCTGTTGCTTGTGATTACGGGGGAATCTGTGTTAATTCTGTGTAAATTGTCTGAACCACTGATTGTTTGTTGGCGGGAAGAGAATGAGGTGGAGCTGATGTATAGTGATGTATAGGGGGAACTGTTGATTGCCTGTTGGTTGGAGACCACAGGAAGTGGCATTGGTTGATCGTGGTGCTCATTGTCTTTCGAATGTGCACAGGCAGATGGCGATCGCGAATCTGGTGCTGTCCCCATTCCTGTTCGTGTTCCTTGCGCTGCACTTCTTTCTGCGCAACGCAGAGCAGGTGTACCAGAGCCCCTCCTCAGTTGGTACCCGCCGCTGGTCACCTCTCGCCAGGTGGCGCCTCCGTGAGTTCAACGAGCTGCCGCACTTCATTGACCGCCGGTGGGGTTGCCTGCTCCTCTGGTCCTCCTCCTCTGGGGCAGGGCCCCTTAGGCTGCGCACCTGACTGGATCCTCCAGGAAACCATAGGGGATTCTAGGCAAGAGGCAGTGGCACCGGCAGTGACACGTGGGCCAGTGCTAAGCACGATGAGAAACTTAATTTTCCAGAGATCATCAGAAGCAGGCTCTAGGCACACACGAGCTTGAAATTGCGACGAAATGCTTTGCAGATCAACTCGTACAGAGTGCAGCGCATATCATCGAATCACTTTCAGACTCAGTGCACTGTCATTCCCAACGCAGGCAATGACTTTTGAATGAGAGTCAGCATGATGGTCTCACCTTTATAGGTCAGCACATTGCATTATAGAGATATCACGAGACTGTGCACAAGGCGTCGAGGTGCACTACCAAAGACTACCTTGTTGCTGTGGTTGCCTACCTAGGGCGAGTCATGGTGGCCTTAGACAGTTCGCAGTGGTCTTGTGCTGTGTCAATTCGACTTGAATGCATCACACCTGCAACAACCAGACGAGCACAAGACACTGCACTCGTGATGGTTCGTGCTCAAGCAGTTACGGTCTGAAGGCCACTGAGACAGCAGACACAGCTCCACTATGTTTCACAGTGTCTCTGCCGCAGGCTCAGCGCAAGCACAGCAGCAGCAGAGAACTACATCGCGCAGTTCCCTTCGCCACTGGTGGCGCACGTCGCCCGCCTGGTGGCGTTCATCGCAGGTTCCTTTGCGGCTCTTGCGCTCGGCGCGGCTTTCGTGGATGACTTCCTACTGGATACGAAGCTCGCTGGGCGGACTCTCGTCTGGTGACAATCCTACTGGCTGGACTGAAGAGGGGCAGACTATGGTCACCTAAAGCCAAAGCCCTGTCGTTTTCATTGGATGGGGAGACGATCGTTGCATTTTCAATGCGTCTACAGCAAATGTCGTCTGCTTGCACGTTGCAGCTGCACAGTGTCGGAATGCTGGGAGCCGTAGAGGTGGTAGCTGACTGTGACAACCTATTGTGGTCGTGCGCTGGGCTGAATTTGTTGCAAAGCTCCGACCTCAACCTCTCCTGGTTTCCCATTTGATACCTCGTCACAGCGGCGGTCTGAAAACGCAGGTGGGCTGCTGCCCTAGGGGTCATACTCGCCGTAAGCCGTGCCTTCGTTTATGATGAATCGGCGGTCGCTTTCCATCCCGAATTGGCAATGCTCGAGGTACGGACCAGGCGACACCGCCACGATATCAACTCTTGAGCAATTGTACTTGCCGTGTGGACTTGTGCGTTTGCGAATAAGACCTACCGTATGCTCGCAATCGTCCTCCCAGCTGCCGGGAAGCTTGGTTGGTGGGAAGCCCCTTGCTGAATGACCTGCTCCAGCTTGTGTGCAGTGACCCCCAGGCTTCACATACTTCCCTGTCTGTCTGTCAGCCTGTCTGCTTCTCTGTCAGTCAGTCTGTCTGCCTGTCTGCCAAACTGCTTCTCAAATGCAGCCTCAGCTTCCGATGTTCACCCTTCACCTCATGTCCCCACCCTTGATTCCTCGGCTGCATTATCCCCCGACCCTTGGCCAGCCCTGGACGGTGTCTGAGTCGTCATTGCTCCGGTTGCACACCTTTGCAGCACGAGAGCCATGACACAACACATGACAGGTAGCAAGAAAGTGAAGGAGGGTCACTTTCATGCTGTCAGCTTTGCTGGTTCCTTTGCATGTCTGTAATGAGTCTGACTGGACTCGAATGGGGCGCCTCCAGGCACTGAAATTGCACTGCCATTTGATGCAGTACAATAGTGAGTTTGGGTTCTAAAATTTATTCAGTCAGGAATACAGCAGGTCTGCAAATCATCTTCGCCTCACCTCACGAATTTGCCTCAATTCACAAGGAAGCAACATCAGGTCCTGAACTCAATCTGCTCTTGAGAGCAACCACTCAGGCGCGATCGGTCCACTCACCGTTTGATGTACGACGGCACACGTCCACCACGGAAGTATGTGTGTTTATTTAAGCAGGTCGTGTCCCATACCCACCACATGCCGAGGCACTGGCGGGGCCGCGCCCACACGAAGGAGGTACAGGATGCCTTCCAAGATCTGTTCCCCTTCAAGGCGGCGCTGCTGGCTGAGGAAATGATCAGCGTCCTGTTGACTCCCTTTGTGCTATACTTCTCCCTTCCAGCTTGCTCAGGTGTGTGCCCTCTTGGTCATCGGCCCTCCTCCGTCCCACAGCCTACGTACTGGAAGACAATCGTCCACCTTTCAGACAAGATTGGCTGCTGCTGCTGCTGCTGCTGTCGCTACACCAAGGACTGAAACTTGCCTCGTTTAGTGAAATGATTCGCTGGTTGTGTCAACCGATCACGTCCTTTTCATAAATTATCGAAGCGCTTTTCTCCAAGGCAGAATCACAGCTTTGCTATTTGGTCCTGGGACTTAGGTTTGTGGGAGAAGCAAGAAGCAACAAGCGGTTCCATTCCACGGTTGCAATTACTGTCATATGCATATTATTAGATAATTGAATTTGACTTCTTTAATATCTAGTATTCGAAGAACTTTAGTTGTTTTTCGGCTTGATGAAAGCCTTGTTGTACATGTAACATGTGTTCAGATGAGAGGAGTGGTGTATTAGGAGGAGTCTGAAGTTGGAAATGTTCGAGAGTGTCAAAGTCTCGTTCGTGGTGTAGCAAGGGTGGGTGATGACTGCCTCTGTGTTGCTGGTGTGCTGCAGAGGCCATCGTGGCCTTTGTGCGAGACCACACCAAGTACGTGGAGGGCCTAGGGGACGTGTGCAGCCTGGCCGCCTTTGATTTGCAGCGGCATGGCAGCCCTCGATACGGTGCCCCGATTCCTTCCCCTGAGGTACGGCCGCCCCACTGTTGTACCTTTGTCCTAGTGGAACAATACCACGAAAAGGTGCCGGGCTTTATTCGTGTCAGATATGGGAATTCAGCGGTATTTGGGCCTTCCGTAGGAAGCGTACACACCCACCCACCTGGGGCACCGTGCTGTGATGGGCTAGGGCTCTTGGCAAAATACCATTCATATATATGAGTGGTTTCTGCTGCTCGCTGTTCCTTGTGTGAGCAGCTGACGACGACAGGGGCGCTGTATCCCGAAGATTTAAAATCCCCTAGTGTTGCTGGGATGTTGCCCTTGTGGAGCAGCTCCGAGAGCTTCGAGGCATCTGAGCTCTGACCCCCGAAGAGGTTTCAGCTGCTAGGGTTAGTGTCAGGGAGCAGCTCATGATGGGACCATTCGAAAGGCGCGATGCCAACAGCGATATTCCTGCGAGGGATAGATTCGCATCAACTGCCTGTTGCAATGCGTCATGTTGCAGAATGTTGCGCAAGTGTGATACCTCATGTTATTGGAATGACTTGTCTCCGTGGGATACTCCATGTTAGTGCGAAGCCTCGTGTTGCATGATCTCATGTCATTGCAATATCCCATGTTGTTATGCCTCATAGTACCATTTGTTACTGTGAAGCCTCTAGCGCGCCACCGGCTTCTTTGCCGAATTGGAAGCAGTATTCAATGACGTAAGTCTAGTACTAGCCTGGGAGATGGCAAATTTGGCTGCTGTTATAGGCGCAACGGAGCCGACAAGGCAAAATGGAGAAGTCGCTGTTGTCCTTTGCCACCACCTATCCAGGGTGGGAACCGGGGCCAGCTGCCAAACAGATGTTGGCTGCTGTGCAGCTTTCCCACCCAAGCCGCAGATTCATTGCCCCCCAGCAGGATTACGCCTTTGGGCAGTCCACTGTGCAGTATCCACACGCGCCGAACGTTCCTTCTGCTCCAGGTGGGCGCAATGTACATCAAGGCTACACATATACTCTGACGTGATGCTTCATATGCACACACACACACACACACACACACACACACACACACACACACACACACACACACACACACACACACACAC
>JAULKR010052885.1:0-11661 GCA_032356305.1 Prasiola linearis | reverse complement strand
GATGGCGATCTCACCGCGATTGGCGACGAGAAGTTTTTTGAATGGATTTGGAGGCGTAGACATGGGGCGGAAGGTAGCTTTTGCTAGGGGAAGCATCGGCTACGCTCTCTACCTTAAATTTAAATGTAAAAGCGACTGAATTGCTTTAAGCAAGCGCAGTACCTACTCCTCTTCATCTTCAAATTTAACCCCGCGATACAGCTCGCTCATGGGTAGCTCCAGGCTTATAGACGGCACGAGCACTATATGATCTAGCTCGTGAAAGAACTCAATTTTCCAGGGACCACCGGATTCTTCTCGACTACGAACCTCTACGGTCCATTCGGTTTGATAGACAATGATGTACTCGCGAAGGCTGGGCATCTTGGCGTAATAGTTAAACTTACGCCCCATATCGTAAGTAAAACTGCTTGGCGAAAGTACTTCGGCCACTACACAAGGGTTACTTATAGCAGTTGGAATGTATGAATCAGAGATAGGCTTACCGCAGACGATTGCGGCATCCGGATAAACGTAATTGCTTGCTTGACCTACTTTTAGCTGGAGGTCACTGCTATAAACGTTACACGAATTGCTGCTTGCGTTTTTGCGTTCACGCTCGCGTACACCACCTTCAAATAGATAAAGTAAACTGCTCGTGAGCTTAGCATGTGTAGGGCTGCCACCTGCCATTGCCCGCCAATCGATGATACGACCTTCGAGAAATTCATACTTCTCTCCAGTGGATTCTTCTAGATTCCTCCATTCTTCTAGCGTGTAGCGGCGCTTAGCAACGGAATACGTTTTTGGATCTTGATAGAGGGCCATGGCTTGTGAAGATACGACTATGCTTCAACATGATGCATGACATAACAACTAAGCTTGGTGGCCTGCAGGTCTGTGTTATGGGGCAGCTCATAATTGCTCGTGCAAGATAGCTTTACGCCCATGCGCCTCTTACTATCGATATATCTAGCTTGCACTCTTTGCTCTGTTGCTAACGCTCAAGATTTAGGCAATCTCCCCAGTGAGTTGCAGTGGCAAAAGCTAGAGGGCAAGGCCGTTGATCTTATTACCACGCCGCCCACACTGGGCTTTGCGCAACATGCCCTGGCTATTGATGAGGCGCTTTTGCAACTTCAGCCCATTTCTTTAGGAACGCGAGTAGAGCACATAGAAGTGGTGGTACAGCCGACCACAGTAATTCCAAATGGCTTTGTTGGACTTTTTCCTTATCGAAGTTTCCTGTACGGAACGGCTCCACAGTCGCAGGATCTGCTGAGTAGCAATGATTGGGCTACAGTGCTCAGCATCCACGAATACCGACACGTAGAGCAGTACAATAACCTCAATCGCGGGGTGACGAAATTGGCCGACTTTGTATTTGGAGACGGCGGACGCGGCGTATTTCAAAGTCTGAGTACGCCTACTTGGTTTTTTGAGGGCGATGCTACCTACTACGAAACGGCGCTCACCTACAGCGGCAGAGGCAGAAGCCCACAGTTTACAGCCTTGCAGCGTGCGCTAGCGCTACAAGGCGTGCAGTACTCTTACCTCAAGGCGCGCAACGGTAGCTTTCGCAGCCGAGTACCCAATCGGTATCCACTGGGCCTCGCCATGACAAGCCACGGGCGACATGCCTATGCTGACCCATGGCCGGAAGTAGTTGCTGCGGCCGGTAAGTACGCGCCACCAATTTTGCCGTTTTCTAGTGCACTTAAACGTGCAACGGGTATGCATACACCAGCCTTTTATCGCGAAACTTATGATTCGCTGGCAACACTTTGGAACGGTGTCGTGAAGACGCTCGACCTGACTTACTACACGCAACTTACTCGCCCAAGTAAGCAAATCGCTCGCTACGAAAGTCCACTGCCAGAAAGCAATAGCGAGAACGTGATTGCACTCCGCAGCGCTCAAAATCGGATTAGGCAAATCGTGCAAATACGACCTGATGGTAAGGAAAAGGTGCTTGCTAATTACGGGCCCAACGTAGATGGGAGCCTCAACCAGGCCGCCGGTAAAATTGTGTGGACGAGCGTACAAGCAAAGCCAACTCGCATCGGCGAAACGTATTCGGTGGTGAAGCTATACGAACCAACTACTGGCAAGGTGAGGCAGATTAGTAAAGCAAGTAAATACTTCAGTCCAGGATTGAATCCCGAGGCCACAGAAGTAGTGTGCGCCCAAATTCCATCCGGAGCAACCTTACACGCAGCACAAGCGCCTCGTCCGCAATTGGTATTCATAGATTTACAGACAGGGAAGCATCGAATTTCAGCACCTCTACCCTATGATTTAATATCTTATCCCAGATATACGCCTGATGGAAAATCGATCGTGGCCATAGTAAAGCGCCGGGGTACCATCAATTTTGCTGTATTTGATGTAGAATTACAAGCACCTGTTAGGTATCTACTGGACTGGACTCGCCATAGTTTATCACAACCTTTTATACATGACGGCCAAGTTTATTTTTCGGCGAGTTATACCGGCATCGAAAACATATTCCGCGTTGATTTATCGGGAAATAAAGAAGTACAACAACTTACAGAAGTGGCTATTGCCGCAAGTACACCGAGCACCGATGGTGAAGTGCTGTATTTCACAACAACGGAAGTAAGTGGTGATCCGATAGGGATGCTAGCTCGGGAAGACTGGCTGATGCGACCTTTGAGCTATGTAGAACCAGTAGATCTGCCGCAGTATGCACACATGGAACTCGGCGGAGCGGCCAAGACATTTCGCGATAAGTTTATGCATCGCGATCCTAGTGTCCAGGCTCGGGATGAAGTTGATAACTTGAGCATTGACTCTAGCAGTAGCCCAAACTTGAAGCCTTACAACGGCTTGTTTAGAGGATTTTCGGTGTATTCACTCCAACCGCTCGCAGATCAAAATCGCGCTAGTTTGACAGTGAATGCTGGAAATGTGTTGGCGGACATTGATGCGACACTCACTGCGGGCTACAACCTGAATGAACGGCGCGGCTATGGCGGTGCGCAAGTCACGATTGCGAGGACCTTTCCCTGGATTTCTGCGGATTTTGGGTTGGCGGAGAGAAGGTATTTGCGGCTGGAAGATGCTAACAGTGAGAGGCCCAGATTTCAAAATGCAAGATTCGAGCAGCGCCGTGTAGGGGTTTCTGTCTTTGCGCCGCTTTCGCAAAACTATGGGGCTTACAGGCTTAGCAGTAGTCTACTCGCAGGCGTGCGGCACTACACGACTGGCGACGATGAAGGCCAATTCAGACGGCCTACGCCTAGCTCGCTTACCAGTGTGCGGGGCGGCTTTAGTATTAGTCATTTGCGCAGCCAAGCTGCTAAGCAAATCCTGCCGCGCTTCGGAGTATCGCTTGATGTGGCTACTGAATTTGCACCGGGCACTGTGGAAGCCGGTCAGACGACGGGCGCTCTCAATGTGTATCTGCCAGGGCTTGTGCGTAGCCACGGTGTGCAACTTACGGGTAGCTTTCGCCATGAAAGAATCGAGAATAGTTTTCAATTTAGTGATTTTTATAGATACGCTCGGGGCACTAATAAATCCATTCACAACACTGCTTTCGGTTTAGCTGCTAATTACCATTTCCCACTAGCATATCCAGATATAGGAATTCCTATCTTGGTGTATGTTTCTCGTATTAGAGCAAATGCCTGGTTTGATGCGACGCGTTATGAAATAAACAAATCTATTATACGCGAAGGCGATGATCTCGTTTTAAGTACTGGCCTTGATCTTGTATTTGATGCAACATTTTTCAATGTGCAATCGCTCCCTATTGGGGTACGGTTTCCATATATAATTACCGGTGATGTATTTGGCCTTACGGCAGATGGCTTAGCATCCCCTCAGCTTTTAGTAAATCTCAACTTCTAGTTATTGCTTCGCAGGTGCAGTTCGGGTACTAATAGTCCAATTGCAGCGCCTACGGCATACCCTACGGCTACATCTGTCCAGTAGTGCTTGCCAGCCATTACACGCGCCGTTGCTGTAATAGCGGGTAAAGTGAAGGCTCCAGCCCACACCCAGTGTCTCGCCTTGCTATCTGGATAAAAGTCACTATATACCCTGGCTGTGAAGAATGCATTTGCAGCGGCATTACTGGTATGTCCGCTAAAAAAACTACGGCGTGCATCATTTTCTTGTTTTAGCGAAAGCGGAATAGCTGAATTGTATACATAAGGACGTGATCGCTGTACTGTGTTTTTTATAAGATTTGTTAAACCACTGTTTAGCATAAATACTTGCGCGTACATAGTGGCTACATCATCATAGTTTTCACGAATGCGATCACTACCGAGTAAGGTAAATGGTAGCAATAGTGATCCATAGCCGCTAACGTCACTGACTGTTTTGGCGAAAGCTGAATTTTGGCGAGTGGCAAACCTATCAAGTGCAAATATATCTTGAGTATTAAGCCTATTAATATCATCGGCGCGCAGTAAGTCCATGCGTGCGCTCGCTCGCTGTCCGAGTGCAAAAGTGACAACTCCTGTGCCTGCCGTGGCTGCTGCTTTGCCCCAGGATATCTGAAAGGGAGAGGTGCTTTGTGCTTGAAGGCTTTCGCCAAAACCAGCCACTACAAATAACAAGAGGCACAGCCACGCACTGAGAACATGAAAATTTATACCGGATACTTCAAAACGCTTAGACATATGTAGCAACTTAACGATCAGTGGTTTGGCACATTTGCCAACATATTGTTTGATGAATTGGGGAATACTTGGCAAGCTTTATGAAACTATTTGTTTTACAATTGCGTAATCCAAGCAGAGAATCGGCTAATGCTTTAAACATAATCCGCATGAATCGTACCTGGTGGCAACACCTCCAAACAATCGCCCCGCAAGCCTTACAAGCCTGCACAACAAGGTTTTCAAAAAAGTATCCCAAGGAATGGAGAAAGCGAATTCAGACGCTGCCAGACCTAGAGCAATACTTCTATGAAATGTACAAACTCGAATTGCATTATGCACAAGTTTCGGGCGGTGCACAGCCTTTTGGTTACAGAATAAACGGTCGCAGCTATCGAATCGCTCGTAACAAATGCTTTACCTCAGCCGATGAAGCTCGCTGGGCTTGCCTCGCCATGGCCTACTGCGTAATAGAAGCCGATGAACGTCGTGTACCTTTTGTGCGCCCCGAAATTCACCAGCCTGTACGCCGACAGCCCAAGGATGAAAAAGTGAATCTGCCGCAAGAAGATTGGCGTAACTCTATCAGCGCATAGGTTGCAAGCCTTACAGCAAGCACTCGTAAGATTGCACGACTATTGTGCCTCTACGAGTGCTTGCTTGTTACTCACTTCATTCATTAAGCGGCGCCAATAAGTTTTTAATTCTTCGGTGGGCTTTACCTCTACTCCACCCCATGTTACCTGACTTGTATCCGCACCAGCGATATGCTGAATGGTATACGTCATGTTACCAGGATCATTATAATTTAATGCGCCGAAGTCTTGCTTATCAAAGGTTTGAAAAATATCTTTAGTTACTTTCGCATTGATAGGTTGGTATTCGCGAAAAGTAGTATTTCTCACTACGCGCTTGCGCATATATAGCTGGCCATTAGGAAACAGCATGTAGTCGCTGTACTCACCCGTAAAGCCACCACCAAAAGAAAATTCCAGGCGCTCGTCGGGCATTTCATCCAGCGTATACGACTTAGTGGTCGCGCACATAGAAAGGGCCACACAGGCAATCAGGAGCGTGATAAATTTAAGCATGACGCAAATGTAAACGGGCCCTTCCGTATGGTAGCGGAAAGGCCCGTTAAGTGGCAATTTAGATAGCGACTAGCGCTGGCCGGCAGCCCTAGCCTTGCGATTCTGTTGCTGGCGGTAAGCGCCCAGTGCAGCACGCTGACCGTCATTGAGGAAATCAGCCATTTTGTTGAGATAAAGCGCGTCAACCTCGCGGCTAATCATAGCAATACGAGCATCGTCGCCCGCATTTTCGCTGGCTATCTGAGCCAATCGATCTTGGTGCTCAACTTCGAGCGCGGCAAATTCAGCTTGCTGTGCGGCATCCAGATTAAGGGAGGCGACGAAGTCAGCTTTTGTATCGAGGGTGTTATCAGCACGGATGCTTACACCACCTTCATTACTCGAAACCGCCTGAGCCTGGAGGCTCACAACTGAAAGGAGTAGCAGGCTAAAGAGAAGCGTAAAAGTTTTGGTCGACATCATTTTCTTGGTTTGTGGGGCATAAGGTACATCCTTAAGGTGTACCACAACAGTCTTACAGATGCAAACAAGTCGCTAATCGCTGCCTATGCGTGGATTTCTTGTGTCAACAATGCTTAGTAGAGTGCGCTCAACTTGACATCTTGCCGGCGTGACTATTGTACTCAGCGCCTTAGCGCCCGTAATTTCGATCATCGCGATTGGTTATGGCTTACAACGCGCCAATTTTGCGGGCGACGGCTTTTGGCGTCCGGCGGCACGCATGGTGTATTTCGTGTTTTTGCCTGCACTATTGGTGCGCATTATCGCCTTAGCCAAACTTGATCCGAGTCTGTGGAAGGCACAAGTGGTTGCCTGCGTGACGGTAGCCATTATCACGGTTGTTTTGCTGCTTTCGCAAAAACATATCACGCGTAGCGGACCTGCATTTACCTCTGTAGTTCAGGGAGCAGTGCGCCACAATACTTACATCGGACTTGCGATTGCGAATGCGATGTTTTCGGCCAATGAGGTGGCTGCTTTTGCGCTATTGGTGGCAATTGTGGTACCGCTAGTCAATGCGATTGCGGTGGCTGTATTGGGCCGGTATGGCGAACAGGAAGAGGCGGTAACCAAATCTCTATTGGCCACCCTCAAGCTGGTGGCACTGAATCCTTTGATACTTGCCTGTGCGCTAGGTGCACTCCTTAATCTTTCGGGCATTGGACTTCCATTTGCCAGTGAAGAGTTGCTGCGGATGCTAGGTCAGCCCGCCCTACCCTTAGGTCTATTGGTTGTAGGTGCGGGCCTCCAAGTCAAGGCACTGACGAAGTTTACCAAGTCTGTCATTGTGCCGACGGTGATTAGGCTAATCATCTATCCGGCGCTAGCGATAAGTATTGGTCGCGCAGTGGGACTAGATGCAGAGCACTTAGCACCCTTAGCCCTACTTGGGGCATTACCAACGGCGGCTTCAGCATATGTGCTCGCCATGGAATTAGGTGGCGACGAAGCACTGATGGCGCGCATCATTACGGTAGAAACGATTCTAGCAGTGGTGACGATACCTGTTGTACTGTATTGGTGGGGGTGAGGTGGGGAAAGTATTGCAGAAACGCTATCGCTAAAGGTTGCAATAGGACTGAAGCAAAATCGCGATAATGCCGATATATGTTTTGCTTGAACGCCTAGGAATAATATTTTAAGCGGAAAACAAATTTTTCGAACTGTCGTATGATGCTGACTATCAAAACGATAGTAAGATAGATTCATTTTACAATCTTGCTGATATCTGAATTTTAGTTGATGATTATCCAGAAACTCCGAACAAACTTTTGCTCGTTGACTTTCCAATGATATGAATTACATTACCTCCTACCTCCTGGCTATTAAAGCATAAGTAGGGCTTAACTAGTCAATCCAAATTATCCAATGCCGTTTGGATAGTCCTCTTCACACTTTTCTTTTCAAGCCCTCTGTTTGTTACGGCACAAGGGATTTGTATCGATGGCGGATCAGCTCCTGGTGCTGAAGCTATGGATGAATTTGAATTCTTTTCAAGTGGCACTGATCAATGGGATGTTACGCTATTTAAGCCGTTCAATAATACAAATAGTAGCGAACTATCTGCCTTGAACACTCCGATACGTGGTTGTGTAGATGGCCAAGTCGGACTAAGAATTCGTACATTTTCTAGAACCGCTGGATTCAACTCAGTGCTAAATCTGAGCTTCACCATCTCCGCGCCTAGTACTAAAGATGCCCCGATAATAAACACCACACTCAATAATACCACATTGACAAGTGGTCTTACCCTGGTAAGTAGCACGGCTCAAGCAAATCAAACTATGTTGGGCTTTTCAGTACCAATTACGTTGCATACATTTACACTCATAATACCAATTACAGATGACGACCTTTGTAAGTCTCTAATTTTAGATTTTGGGATTAATCAAGGCGGCTTAGAACCTTTAAGAATTACTTTTCAGGTTAAAGGCTGTATAGGCAACAACTGTGACCCAATGCAAGGAACTACAGCTTGGGATTTCTTTGATGGTACTTCAGGAAGTCAACCACCTAGTATTTTTTCAGGTAGCCTTGCGTTCTCTTACAGTAATACACGAATTGATGCTGCGGATTTAAGTCCTGGTTCTAATACGAGTATTAACGAAATAGCTATCAGTGGTTCAGTCATATATGATGACAATACATTCCCTACTGGAACATCGAGCTCTACACTTACCTTCCTTATGGCACCAGGCGCAGAGTTTTGGTTCGGTGATGGCGCATCCGCTAATCAACAATACACAGTAAGCAACGTGAGTTTTGTTCCTTGTGCTGCTGATCGCTTTGAAACCGTTCACATAGGACCGAATGCAGATATTACTACGAACGGTACTGGCTCCGGCACTGGTCAACAATCCTTAATCTATGGGGCCAGAATTGGACTCACACTTGAACCTGGCTCTATTTTCACCTCTAACATGCTCATGATTGACGGATGTTCTAATGGGGTGATTATTGACCGAGCGACTCGTTCGTTATTTAATAACGTTAGTATTATGAACGAAGGCAATAGGCCAAACAATACCCCTTTTGCTTCTGGAACCACTCAAGGCGCAACAGGTGTTCAAATTACAGGATCTGGCCAGCAATTTAGAAATCAATTCTTCCATTCTTTCAATGGATCAGTAATCGATAATTTTCTTAGCGGAGTTGTAATAAATGGTTTTGTAGGCCGCGGAACATTTGGCCCCGCCATAAATGTGAGTTCTGATGTGTCATTCGATTTCGGTTCTGAGATCACAAATGTCAATAGAGGTATAATGGTTGTATCCTCCCCAAACAGCAATATCTTGGTGAATGCAAGCGAGGTATCGGCTGTTACTTCTGCTTTTACAGGTCAGAACTCTCCTGGCACATTCTTCAGTTTAAGTGCAAGTACAATTTCAGCAGGTGAGACAGGTCTTACTATTCTGAACTCTCCGCGCGCTATTGTAGATCTACGTAATAACCCCTCTATCACAAACGTGCGCCAACATGCTGGATTGGTTATGTCATCGCCTGGCAGCCGCGTAAACTTCGTCAACAATGGCAATATCACAATGAATGCTCGGCCAAACTTTGAGTCTTTCGGCTTAGGTGTAATAGGCAATACAAACGGCTTTACAGCAGTGAATGGAAATACTATAGACTTGGGCGCAATAAGATCACATGGTATCTACCTTCAGTCTAATGACAACGTGGTAGCCTCTAGTAACGAAGTGCGTGTAGATGCCATTCAGTCCGTAGGTATAGAGACTACGGATTGCGATAATTTGATGACAAATTGTAATCAAATAACATCTACGAGCCCAACATGGCCAGCATCTAGCGTTGGTATCCTTTCCAATGGCAACAGAGGAGTAAATCACAGTTGTAACTTTCTAACGCATGTTGAGCGTGGATTACAAATAGTAGAGGTCTCTACTGCTGGTACTTATAGTGGTAATGGTTTCCAAGATCTTGAAACAGGACTCGCTGTTGGCTTTGAGAATGCCAGTCAGAATCAACCCGTAGCTTTAATCGGCGGCACTCAAGTCAGGCAGGGGAATACTTGGATTAGTAATGTATCAGTAGGTGCAATACACCATGTCGATGACCGGTATAAATCTGATAACGAATTTTTTGCTGACAACAGGAGTTTCCTAAATTTTTGGCCCGTTACTGGCAACTTAGCTAATTGGTTTACATCAGATCTTGGAGCACAAGATGGCAATTGTGGAAATGGATGTTTTACATTGCCGACAAACTGGCTAACTAATCCAGTCTGCCCTGAAACTGAATCCGATTCAGATAATATAGGTTATTCTTGGATCGAACGTGCGGCTGCACGCTATAAGGCCGAACATGCCCCAGAGGTGAATGCGGGAATTGAACAACCTTGCTTTACTGAAACAAACTGCCATACATCTTTGGCAGTATGGGAGCAGGAATACTATGCTTTAGTTTCGCAAGGGAAGCCTTCAATTGAGATAAAAAGTGCATATGTAGATTCAATGACCATTTGGGAAGAATTGCCAGAAGGTAAAGAGAAATCAAATCGTATAGCCCAAAGCTACCGACAAATGATGCCGTATGATATGCCTGATAGCGCTGCTTATGCTAACACAGTTAGTGACCTTAAACTAAAAGTTGATGCTCATGTTGGTTGCGACAATCAATCAGAACTTTGGAAAGATATGCTGAGTTTGGCATTGAAGGCAGAGTTACAAATCGAGCTGACGAGTAGTGATACTAGCACACTGGAAGAGACTGCTGTGCTGTGTTCAACTGTAGAGGGGCCTGGTGTATACATTGCCCGTTCGGTACTTGGCCGCACCTATAGTGATGTTAAAGCATGTGATGATCCATTTGACGCTCAAACTGAGAAATTAAGATTAGTTCACGATAGCGTGGAACTTTCGATTTTCCCTAACCATCTCTTAGCTGGAAGCACCGCCAGCTTCAGCAGACCAGTTTCTGGAAACTTAATGCTTACGAGTGCCGATGGAATACTTTTAAATACCAAATTTGTGGAAGAAGCTAATTCCTTCACCGTTCCAGCAGAACTTCAATGTGGACTTTATTTCCTTTCATTTAATAATGCTAGTGGGCTCACCACACTAAAGCTATCCATACATGAATAGGCTATATCGCCTCGCGTTTCTTGTAATCATAGCAGCTACCCCGTGGGTAGCTGCTATGGCGCAAGATCGTTGGAATGGCTTAGAAAGATTAGATCAGACTTGGGTACTTGGCTATTGGTCAACTGTACCAAATGAAGACTTCGGATTAACTCAAATAGATTTCCTTGAAAGCCCCCTCCAAAAGTCTCTTCAGCAAATAACTGATTTTGATTTTCACCTAACAAATGGAACTTGGACTTATCGCCATCATATGCTAAGTGGAAATACATGCGTTTTAGTAGATAATCGTTTAGATACAATCGCTGTACATTATGACCAAGATACTTTAAGCAGACTGTATACGGTTTGCAATCGAGACAGATCACAATTCAAGCAAACGCTACTACCAGTAGCCGAAAACTATGCAATATTTTCGACTGAATTCCCACTTCAAGCTGACCTAACAGATGGTTGGCTATTTACGACTCAAAGCCATATTTTTTCAAGAGTATTATTAGCTCCTAATTCCGATGCAACTTTAGTTGATCAATCTTCCCTATTCCTGCGCGATTCGTTACTCGAAGAAACATGGGATTATACATCCGCTGGCGATGGCTTAGGTTGGATGGGTATCGCGCGTTCAGCTACCGACAGTGATTTTCACTTGTGGCGAGTAGATAAGGATTCTATACAATATCTCGAGTCCCAAAGTCTAGGCCCTGCTGGGTTTGGCCGTGAGCAATTGACTACGCGCCTTAACTTCAATCCAACTGGAGATGCATTTGCTATATCAGGAAGTGATGATGGCTTGCAGATTTATAATTTTAATAAACAGACCTTAGAAATCAGCGAGAGGGAAATTATCCCCGCTTC
>JAULKR010052774.1:0-11665 GCA_032356305.1 Prasiola linearis | reverse complement strand
GGGGTGGAAGTGACCTGCTGAATGTGCCCTAGCAGAACCCCGGTTGATATACAGCAGCACAAATCGTCAAAACTTTGAACGGCCGATCGGCTACGCGTATCCAAAAGATCCGACCGGATATATCACAGGCTCAAGTGCTCGTGACACAGCAGGCGGCCAGACCCGACCTTCGTCGCTGCCATCTTAAGAGCCGCACCTGGAACATTTCTTCTCGGCTATGAAACACGTGGTCCTGGAGGGTGATGGGCCACGAAACTTGAGGTCCCCCACTTGGTTCCCGTTTCGGTTTCGGCTTTGGTTTTTCTTTCGTCTTGTTGCCAAGCAGGTCGCCACGACTGCTCGTCTCGTCTGCACGTCAGGAGCACGACTCCACCTAGGTTACGACAACTCGCATGCCCAATAATTTGGAAAGAAGCAGAAGTCAGGTACTCTATGCCCTCTCGGCATATGCATTAGAGCGCATCTTGTCGGACAAACAGATGAACCCCGAACCGGGCAATCTTCACGGCCGATGGGCCGTCGTCGGCAACACATAGTGGTGCCACATGTGCTGCCATCGTCTTCATGCTGATGCGGTAATAATTTTCAACATGTGGTGCTTCATGCCAACCTCCCACTGAGTAGCGCCAAAAGCCTGTATCAGAACCTTGCATCTACTGGGCACTATTGGATTAGCCAGCTAAATTACAATCTGGATCTAGGCACAGAGGTAATTGCTGCTCATAGACCCCCTTATCGGACGAAAACAAGTGAAACTCACCCACTGGTACCCCCCCCCCCCCCCCCCCGCCCCCCCCCCCCCCCCCCCCCCCCCTCTCTGTGAGAACGGAAATTAAGGTAAGTCTGCAACTCGCCGATACTTATCGAATCTAGGACGACGGAAACGTCGCATGCGCCTCCATCAAGGCTCAGCAATGCACGATGTTTCGGCTTTCGCCTTTCCGGTCGAGCCCTGCGACTGTTGATGGTGTCTGTCTGTGCAGGCAAACTGCTGTCATTGCTTCGATCTGCCGAGGGCGTCGGAACGATCTTTGGGAGTTCTTTCTGAGCTGCTTCTTGCTCATGAACGAGTGCATCGTGACATCTCGCACGGCGTCGTTCGCGTGAGGAGCTACGGAACGATTTCCAGCACGTCCCATGACTGAGCAACTGAGCTCGGCTTGTACCTGCTGTAACACAACGACGCGTTGATGCAATTGGGGTTAATATCCTATTCATGGTTCAAGCAGTAACCTTTGTGCATCGCATGAGCGCGCTGATACCTTATTGGTGACAGCTCATAAGAGCAATGCTTGTAGTTAAGACGTAACATATCAAGGAGCAATTAGCAGCCGTGTCAGCAAGAGAGTGTAAATTTTCAAAGTATAATTTGTGGTTGCTAGGTTTCAGATTTTTGCAGACTTGACGATAGTCACTTTGCTGCCCTGATTGGTAGCGGCACTTTGCTTACACAACGAGAGACCCATACTAGGCACACACCAGCGACTTGCAAATACAAATGCTCATTCAAGCGCCGCGCAAATACAACATAGATGCTGCATGCAATAGCAACTAAATATGATTATCAATCGCACCGGTCCACATCCGCCAATACGTCTTTCGCCAATACCTCTAATCAGCAAACGTCATTACAGACGAACTGACATACCGCTGCTGCGTCCCTCTTAATGCGATCAAAGCAGGCCAAAGATGGACTTCTGACAGCTTTCAAGGTCTCTGAACCAGTCTCGCTGGAATGACGCTTCTGTACGCATCATGATCCATTTGCAAAGACGTGCCTTGCGTCCGCAAGATTGAGCGCAACAGTGAGTCTTCCTTCCTTGTTGAAACAAATATCGGAATGTCATCTCCAAACTCTACTTTCGCTGCTTGAGTATGATTCAGGGCCACGACTGCCAGCCTGTCGCACAAATGTAAACAAGGCATTTGGAGATGGCACACTCTCGTCTCCATTAACTATCCTCTGCCATTGTGTCATATTTGTTTAACCAAATTTTCTTAGAACCCTGCATCTCCAACTACTGACGAGCAAATAATCTTTTCTATGAAGTATACGCCAATGTCTTGCATCCAGTGCCCACGTGCAGGTTCATAAAGTTCTTAATCACTTATCCATGATATGTGCGGCATTTTAGTCCGGATCGAAGGGGCTTGCGTATTGAACGACAACGATCCCATCTCGCCGCCCTCGGACGTCGAAGCTGTACCTCGCAAATGTCCAGATGTTGCAGCATTCGAGGAGGTGCTGCGTGCACGAGGGCCGGATGCATTGGAGTCTTGTAAGGTGCAGATTGTAATTCAAAGTGTCGCTGAATTGATTTGCCGATATTAGTCAAGTGGGTCTCAAATACCCATGGATGGATCTCACTCAGCCACACCTCAGGCGATTCTTCTATTCCATTTTCCACCCTCAAATATATATGATATTTCATGCAGGTTGGACTCGCAATCTGCAGGATTTTCATTAAGTGGCATGATAAGTGGCGAATGTTGACAAATGGATAGAAGTTGTCTGTGCTGTTTGTCAGGAAGATCTGAGCTCTGGTGCCGCCATACACTGCCTTGGCTCGTTGCTTCAGCTGAGAGGTCAACGTCCTATCAACGCCATCCATCACCGACCAGAAGGATTCCTTATCTTTAATGGTACCTCAACATCGCTCGCTCATTCAGTCATCATCAACACGATGAGTATGTAGCGACTCAAACTTCACAGCACTATTGTGCATGCAGCGATGTCCGCAAATCTAAGCACATGAATCATTATGCACAAGCAATTACTACCTGCAACTTTGGTAGACGTACAGGGCTGTGCATAGATAGCCTTGACAAGACTGCTTTTCATGTTTCGAATGAGCATTGAGTCGTTCATTTCCGATTTATTTCGGCAATCAGTCGCCCATACAGCTTTCGCAGTTCAGTATTTGCCAAGTGTGCTGCGACTTTAGAAGGAAGCTTGGGGCTCGAATAAGTGTGTACGATGATGGAAATCTATTTACATCATCCGTTTGGCTGTAACGCGTCATATCGATTTCCCTACTCTGTTGGAGATAGTTCAAAGGATGCCTTGCATCTTAATTACGGCGAACGAAGCTCTACAGATGTCGCAATACGGAAGAGCCGTTCACCATTGTCTCTTGACAATGCTATGTTCTGTATCTACGTACCGTGTTTACGTCGGAGTTCATATGCTCAGCCAATGTAGGTGCACTTCATCTACACCTCCAAGATTCATTAGTACAGAACATCGGCGGATCAGGGCAGATGCCTTCAATAGCTCTAGTCTGACACCCCTGTTGTCGGTTGCTGCCTAGGAAGCTCCCTTTCGATTGTGAGCTGTCTGCTTCGTTGCAATCATGGGCACACTATGGGCACACAGCTGATCACACGCGTAGACCAACACTGTGGCTGTGCTCTTCACGACAGCTGAAATGTCGAGACCTTCCTCTCCGCCAAACGTGGCGCCTTCTGACGCCTTCCGTGAAACCACGCACGTGACAGCTGTCACGCGAGGAGCCCCGGCCCGTTCACCGCAGGGGAGGTGTTCGAGGGCCTCGAGGTGCCACCGGACCAGAATGACGGAGTGGCCCTTGCCGCAGTGCTGTCAGCAGCGGGCGATGTGGCGGCAGTCCTGCAGCGGCTGAGGGGGCCCTGGGCACTCGTCTGGTGGCATCGTCGCAGCCGCACCCTTTGGTTCGGGCGCGATGTCCTCGGTGCGTTAGCTGTGTTACTTGTCAGACAGGACACAGTTCAGATGTCAGACAGAGATCATCCGTTTGTGATTTCAGACAAGGGGTGACACCACCAATAAATCATCATTACTCATCTTCTCAATTGTCAGACAGTTCCTGGATAGTCAGACAGGACACTCTCTATTTGTGTCTTCTCGGGAGGGGTAACTCCGAAGATTGATCACATCTACGTTTCTGTGTTTCTCTGTCGAATTGTCGCTCGTCTGTGCTGCTCACCTGTGTTCATGTCAACTGTACAAGGCATCTCTGTGCGAGGCAAGCACCGAGTGTCCAATGAGTACAGCACACCTAACCCTCTCCTCAAGCTGCCGATTGCGCCAGTCTGCCGAGGCCGACAGATCCTGAGGCGTCGTGGCCACAGGACGCAGGAGCTTGTTAGTACATTGGCCCTCCACTCAAGGGCAGGCCATGATGCTGTCTTCCGTCAGCCACGAGGAGCCCCGGCTGTCGGACAGATCCCCCTCCCAAGCAGCGCCCGCTTCATTCTGGGAGGTGACGGGAAACCCTGTTCGTCTCGAATACCGTCAAACAGAGTGTCACCACAGAGTCGCTGTACTGTGGTCAAAGGCTTCACTTAAACAAAAACAGTTGTCTTTGTGAGCAGTCCGACACTCCATCTGAGCGCACACAGGGGGCTCGTCATCTTTAAGTCCTGTGTTAAGATGCAAGAAAGTTCAAACATGGGAAATATTAAGTATGTTGACAAGGTTTATTCCGACGGACTCACTATTTTGTGTTCTGTTGTGAATTATTCTCATGACTTGGTCAACCGACCTTCAAGGTGGCTTGATGAGACCCAGCCTTCAAGGCTGCTTCCTAAGACCCGAATCTTCAGCTGTATTGCTCAGCAGTGCCTTTGACCGGTCGTTTGAAAGACTTCGTTTGGAATAAGAAAAGGAGGCGGGAAAAGGGGCGAAGCATCCTGATTCGGCCAATTTGTTCGCCGTGAACGTTTCTTCACATCTGTCCAAAATATCTCATTCAATTCTGGTTTTGCACATTCAAGGCCTGTCGAGTACGAGACGCTGTCCTGCATCTCCGATGGCTATAATAGCTCTCGACTTGAAAGGAGCAGGTTTGCCACTGCAGCTTGACATGATGTTGATAATGATGGCTATGATGATGCTAATTGTGATCGTGATGATGATGATGAAGTGATGAGAGAAGTCCACATTGATCTCCTTTTCAGTCACAGAGAATGAAGTGACATTGAAGGAAACGTTACGCCTCTCGCCGCCCCGCGACGGCGTCAGAAGCGATGACAGCTGTCCGCCATCGGGGTGATCCTGCTAATAGGGTTTAACCCTAAGCCCTGGAGCAATTGCTACCCCTCCAATTGAACCGAAGTAACCACAGCAACAGTTTCTAACACACTTCATCTGAGTACAGATTGTGTTCCCTTCAGGAGCTCCCTCCCGGGCTGTCCAGCTTGTCGTTCAGCTCGGGCCACACGATCCAGGGCGGGTGTGGACGAGGGGCGTGCCAGCTGGCACAAGCGGAGCTCGTGCGCCATCCCTGGACGGCTGCCCTGCAGCTGCGGCTGTCTACGTGTACACGTGACCCCAGCTTGATACCTGGCGCTCCGCCGCCTCTCGGTGGACCTGCCAATGATTGCGTCACGACCGGCTGTGCCGGCTGTTCTGTCGAGGTGGCAACCACCACGTCAGCAGGCACTACAGGGGCCCTCCCTCTGCAGAAGACATGCACCCACGACGGCCCCTCACCTGTTGCTGATCAATCTGCTGTAGAGGAGCCTGCGCCTGGAGGTCAGCACACTGTTTCATCTGCCACCGCCTCGGCCTCAGCTTCAGCGTCTATATCTGCTCCTGCCACTGCTGCCACCGCTGCTGCTATGTCCAATCACGATGACACAGACCCAGCCTCGGCCTGTAGTACATGCCCCGGGACTCTCCCAAGGCATCCCACACTCGGACAGCGTCCACTTGGCGAGAGAGTCAGCCCCCATCTGAACCCCCCCGCATGTGGTGAGGGATGTCCCTGTCCCGCACGTGAAGCATGTGCACTGTCAGACGCAGCCGACACACTGCTGACGGTCCTTGCTGAGGCGGTCCGTGTCCGCTGCCTGACGGCAAGGGCGCCGGACACATCCACTCCTAGTGGCGCTCGACAAAAGGGGCATCCACTTCATCGGGTACCCGATGCAGTGGCGACGGATGAATCGGCAGCGTCAACCTGTTCGCGGGTTGGCACCTGTCTTGGCGGGGCTCGAGACAGCAGCCCCACCACAGCCAAAGCAGATGGCACCGAAAGTGTTCCGTTGATTCAATGCAGCGACGGCTTTGGAAGGGATAAAGAGCACCTGCCACCGTCACGGGTGTGCATATTGTTCAGCGGAGGTGTCGACTCCACCCTTCTCGCTGCCCTAGCCCACAGGGTATGGCCCCTTTGACCTATCGTCGTCGCTTATGCTCGAGATATTTCACACACACACACACACACACACACACACAAACACACACACACACACACACACACACACACACACACACAAACACACACACACACACACACACACACACACACACGTGGGACTCAACAGCATGCCTGACTATTCTCTGCAAATGTCTACCTATTTATGAGAGAACTCTTAAGATCTTGTGAATTTATTGGGTTCGAGTCACCGACCTCTGATTGCACACTGATCTTTGATCGAATGCACAACCGGAATTCAGATCTCAGAGGAGGAAGTAGGTAAGCCTTTCTGCAGCGCTTTCCAGGTAGCAAGTCCATTGATCACTCACGAGCGAGCAACTTGCAAGGGTTTCGTTGGCCGCACCCTTCAGACGTTGCTAGGGCTTCGTTCGCTGATGCCCCTGCCAACAGGTCTGCGTCTGCAAACAAGATTACTTCTGTGTGGGCAGCCAGCAGGGCATAGTTTCGTAGGGCATTGATTGGAAATAGCAGAGGGACACCAGCCTCCAATACTTCTGATACCAGCAGGACATCTAGCTGACAGCCTCCGGTTGCTTCTTCTGTCCTGAGCGTACATTAACGGTGTTGTCTACATGGTATCATGTATACGAATGCCACCGGCGTCATCTGATATCATTGTGCAGGTGATTGATGAAAGGCAATAACACTCAGGGCTGGAAGCTATCAACGTCTGCTTCTGTGTACACATGAATGTTCGACGTGTATAAAACACTTGCAACCGCGGCTGCTGAGTGAACACTCAGTCATGTTTGTTCCATTGAAATGTGGCCAATTGGCAACCCATAGGTCTGCGTATTGAGGCAGTCGTACACTTGCATAGCATGACCGTCAATTCCCAGTCAATGCACTTCAGTGAGGCATGCAGCCTTACAGTCAAAGTGTGTGTACACAAGCAGTAAGCATTAAACTTTAATCATCAGCTATCAATCACAGAGATTCATCGTGAGTCGCACTTGTCATATATTGCTTGAACGCTTTGATATGCTGCTGCTAAGGATGCATTTGTCTCAGCTTTATTCTGATGCGTCGTCGTAAAAGTGTACACTGCAGCTGAGATGACTCCATTCCAAGAAGCACATGTCCCCACCAGCCGCGACAATCGCTTCAGATTCGCTGTGACTAACATTGTGACTGCAGTATCTGACCTGTCATGCTTACTTTGCAGCACTGCCTCAAGCTGCAACCTGCCAACATGCTAGCAGAATACATCAGCCATGGCCATGCAGGAAATTGTGCAATGGTTTGTGAGCTGCACTTCGTTGGAAGGTGCAGAGACGTCCAGAGCATCGTTAGCAGAATTAGCGGCTGGTCAAAGCTTGAAGTTCACGAAATGAAACGTTGAAGCTCCGAGCTGGGAGATAAAACGTGAATCAATATTGCATGCATACGGATCCTATACAACGCTGGCCATATGGTTAAGCTGTCGGCATGCATGTGCCACAGGCGCGTACCAAATCACTTGTATATATCTAAGTAGCTTACCTTTCGTGCTACTTCACGATGATACTACTAGTAGAGTCGTCCAGTCAGTTGCATGTGCAGCGGATTGGGGTGGAGTGTGCATGCGCAGTGATCAATTTAAGCAAAAAGCCGGAGACATTACTCAAGTGCCTTATAAAGACATATTTCGAGTGCCTTATGAAGATAAATTGGTTGCAGATACTCACGTGCCTGGGCGAGCTGACAAGAAGTCTTGCAAACTGTATGGATGTGGCTGTTTGGAGCTGTCCACCGCTGTGCATGAAGCCCAGTCCGTCAGCTCATCTTCGTCTTGTTCTATAGCGATAGCCACACTCAGCCTTGAGCTTATGCGCTTCTTGTAAGTGGACGCCTTTTCGATATCATGTGCTTCATGTTCGTGACCAGCGTTAACGTTTGGCGTGGACTCAGAAGCGTTCTCTGCATTTGACTCCAGAGGAGCTGATATGTCCGATGCGGCAGGATTATCGTTGCCTGAGGTACTGAGTTTGGTCGTCGAGTTCTCGACGGGTGCGACTTTAGCCACCTTATGGTCGCGATCGGCCTTGATACTGTCATTGTGGTGAAGTTCGAAAGCTAAGGCGCCCCTTTTTACAGCACAACTTCCATATAAAGCTGAAGTTAACGCAACTAGAATCATTGCGATCCATAGTAAGCGGCGAATGCCCGCGATCTGCGAGCATTCCATATAGAATGTTTCCCTTCAAAGGAGCGGAGACCGATCAGTGTTGGATGCTGATCACCATCATGAGTTCCTCAAAGGATAATGAGTCAACGAAAAGTTTTGTCTCCTGGCAAAGTGCCTACTTCAGCTGAGAACGATGGCCACAGACTACATGTCGCGAGCTCGTGTCGTTAACGTTGGCGATCGATATCGTCGCTTCGCGCACTTGCCGAACGCTGCATCTGGAGAAATGATTGGATGCAATCATTCAACAAGTTTTGTGTAGCAAATGTTTCATTTTGGCATGATAGTTTTGACAGTCTAATTTTGGAGTCTGTTGCAAGCGACGGGCGTTTCAATCAGTCATCGACACGTAAATTTGCCAGCTGGAACGGTTGAACCTTGTCAAGGATTCTGTCTCTCAATGTGAAGAATCCATCTTACGTGTGCAGTTCAAGATTCTGTGATACTTTGATCAAGATTAAGATATGAGGATGTATACGCAGAAACGCTTGTACTAGCGGTGTTTTGTAGGCTATAAACAGCTATATTCGAATTCCCAGGCTATATATATATATATATATGTGTTCGAATTCCCAGGCTATATAGCATAATATGTTCTATACAATTCTGTGCCTTACGCGATACAGATCTGGTCTACACTCTGCTCATCCCCGTAATGTAGAACACAATAGTCCAGTAGACTGTTTACTGTATAGAGGCGCGTGCTTACTGGCGTGCCTAGTAGGCAGCAGACGTCAAGACACACAATTTTCAATCGTGTGGTGGCCAGCCGCAGCCAGAGGATTCCAATGTAACAGAAAGCAATAATATTGTTTTCAGCTAATCAATTAATAAACAACTGTGATAACGGTACACAAGAACACTTTTGCAAGTTTTCTGCGCAGATCTAGCGCTAGCTTGCAGATTGGCAATCTTTGACATCATTTCGAGCTCGAGCTCGAGCTCGACCGAGAGAAAGAGAGAGAGAGAGAGAGAGAGAGAGAGAGAGAGAGAGGGAGAGAGAGAGAGGGGGTCTGTGTGCATATGTGTGCTTGATGGCCTTGTAAACAACCCTGAAACATTTTCGCATTCTTCGAATAAAACAATTTGCGCTTCTTGAATCGAATTTTCAATGAAGGACCTTTCGCTGACCACAAGAAGTGAAAAACATCAGAGAAAAAAATGGAAAAATGCAAACAAGGAGGTTTGCAAAACACCTTCCATTTCTTTCCACCAATTGCCATAGCAACACCCTCATAACTGTCGTTCCCCGTAGCATGTGCAGCCCGCAGCAGGAGCAAGCACGTTACCACATTGCACCCTCCAACTACCAAAGACGTGCTCAAGCCAAGGAGAATTCCGGTCCGTGAATAAGCGTAGGGTATTGGCAACAATGAGCTGCGCCCACCAATCGACTTTGTTCATTTCCATGAGACGAGAAGTAGAGCTCTTTCTTGGTTTTGGGTTTGTTATTTATGTTGGAAGCAGTATCGATCCAAAACAAATATAACGTAGGAAGCAAATGCTATCTAGCAGAGATATACCATCAGAAATTGCATCAAAAAATAATTTAATGGCTAGAGGCCAGTCAAATGTACCTACTCGCCTGCCCAGAATAGAAAGTGTCAAGGTGGCAACAGCGGACAGTAGCGCCCGCTTGGAAGACTCTGCCAACGCTCCAGTCGCAGTTTCAGCAATAGAGGATTGTTCAATGTCACTGTTAATAATGTGTTCATCAGCCAGAAGTGGTTCCGAACTCGACATATCACGTGATTGGTTCAGAGCATCAACGCGGTTTCATCATCTATGACCGTAGCTTGAAACCGTTGCATTACATAATCTCGGATCACGCAACGACTAGCTGAAGCCTCCCATGATACAGATGTGTCCTGTCGATATAACGTGAAATTTCCGTAGAATAACGAGCAAAAAGCACGTGCTGAAACTCTTTCAGTAATCTCCTAGAAGCTTCTGTCAAAATTAGGTATCCCTCTCGGCATTCCGTAAACCGAGACAACTCTGCACTTTTAGTTCATCAAACGGTATCATTGGTACTTGGGACAACAGGCTGTACATTCTAGCCACTCTGTCAGCAAGGTTAACCAGGCTGTCTGGGACCAGCCATTTTTGCAACAATTGCCACACTTCAGCGATGCTTAAAGCTTTGCAGTTCGAATCACTTTCTTCGATCCCGAATCCGTCAGAAACCATTAAGTTTGCTTATGATCACAAAACGAGTATTATTGCCTGGAACTTGAGCTGCATTTTGTCCGAGGTTCGTGGGTTGTCACCCCTACAGCGTATAAATAAATTGTCGCTTTCTATCAGGGATCACAAAAATTGCCGATTTGACACGGATTGACTCACGTCGCTGCATCACTCATAGCAGCCACGTTTGAGCCATGTCTGATCTGAAACAGTGGAGAATACATTTTTCCGATGAAGGCAGCCTGAGTTCAAAGCAGCTAGCATCCCCACCGGGCTTTGATGCGTCTTCAACTTGGCGGTCGCAGGTGTGCAGCTGCTGATGACCCCAGATGCAGCTTGAGAGCATATCATGACTGTAAACCCGGATACAGCTTTGCTCCGGCAAGCTGTTTTCAACGCAAGCATGCACGTAATACCCTAAGAGGACATGCAAATTTGAGGTTTGATGTTCGAGGAGCATTTATTATATCGTTTGCTATGCTAATAGGTCAGTCGAGTTCGCCAAATGCTGATCGTAACACATGTACGCAGAGCTCAAGGGGTGGTACTTCAACGGGTGAAGTGACAGTCACAGTATCCCGTCAAGCCCAAGAGGCGGTGAGCTACGTCGGATGTCTTGCTGAGCGGCCTCGTGCACATCAAGTGCATTGAACACGACGCTAGTTTCCAGAAGACATGTGTGGTGCAACTGCCAGCGGACAGTCCCATCGCTGAGAACGGCTTGACTCAGCTATGAGTCGCGGCCGTGCAGGCTGCTGTGAATCAAGCATTGGGAGCCTTTAAGAACGTCGGCATGATGTCATTCATGATGTGGATGTCGGGCTCTCAGCTGCACATCTTCAGTATCATGTCAGTCATGTCAGGCCTCGTGCAACCATTGTCTGCAATCATCTCATCTGGTCAAGGTAGTTCTCTATTTCTTTCTTAGATCCAAAAAATTAACGGAATTTTCGCCTCGTTTGTGCAGCGGCGTTGTCTTGGCCATTGCCTTGGTACCAATTCGCAATCTTGAAGTGAAATTCAGACCTGAATTTGTGTGTGTGTGTGTGTGTGTGTGTGTGTGTGTGTGTGTGTGTGTGTGTGTGTTCAGGTGTGTGTGTGTGTGTGT
>JAULKR010052663.1:0-11668 GCA_032356305.1 Prasiola linearis | reverse complement strand
GCGTACCTTCGCGACGTGCTCGCCCGGATCGCGGACCATCCGGTCAACCGGGTCGCCGAGTTGCTGCCGTGGCGGCTCAAGCCGGAGCGGGACGGGGCGTCCGACGTAGCCACCGGCTAGCTGATCCACCGCGCGTCAACCGAGGTGCTGACCGGACGCTTACGGTGAATTGGACGGGGCGTGCCTTTCTAGGAGGGCACGCCATCGGTTTCGGCGTGCTTGGCGGACACACCTCGCGTGCGGCCGCGGCCCGTAGATACGCGTTGCGAGGGCGGCCCGACGAAGGACGTGCGTCGGGGCGCGCTCGGGACCGTCGCGTGTGTGGACGGGGCGGGCCGCGCCTTCGCCACGAGGCCGTTGGCCGTGATGACGCCGCCGTCGATCCGGCGTCGCACGACGGCACTTACGCCGGTGAACATGCCGATCGTCGTCGCCACGAACAGCCAGAACAAGACGGCCTGCGGCGCCGCAGGCAGGTTGGCCGCGATCCCCACCGAGATCAGGACGAGATGAATCGAGGCCAGCGTCAGCAGCGTGCGCTTACGTCCGAAGCCCAGATCCATCAACACGTGATGCAGGTGGTCCCGACCGGCCGCGAACGGTGAGCGTCGCTGACATACCCGGCGGATCATCACGGACACGGTATCCAGCAACGGCAACCCCAGCAGCCAGCCCGCAGAGGTAGGGGTGATGGCCGGACTCTCACCCTGACTCAGGCACACCAGCAACACCACCAGCGTCAGGCCCACCAGCATCGAGCCCGAATCGCCCAGGAAGACGCGACGGAACTCACCGAGCGCGCCCAGGTTGAAGACCAAATAGCCGCCCATGGCGCCGGCCAGCACCAGTGCGAGCACACCTTCCTGCGACATCCCAGCATGCAACGCGAACCCAGCCAACGCCAGCAACGTGAGTATCGAGGTCGATCCCAGCAACCCGTCCACCCCGTCCGACATGTTGCAGGCATTCAACACACCGCACGCCCCCACGGCCGTGAACAGCACGGCGCCCACACCGGTCAGCACGATCGGTGCCGTGCCCAGTATCCCGTCCAGCGTCGTGATGGTCACGCCTGCCCACACCGATATCCCGATTCCCATGCCCAACTGCATCACCAGCCGGAGCCGGGCGGGCAGGTCGTACCTGTCGTCCACCAGCCCTATCAACCAGGCGACCGGCCCGAAGGTCGCGACTGCCACCGCGGCCTGCCCCCAGGACCCTGCGGAGACCAGGAACGTGCACAACCCCAGAAGCAGTGCCGTCCCGCCCACCAGCGGCACGCTGCCCGTGTGACGCTTGCGGGAATCCGGGTTGTCCACCAGCCCGATCGTCCGCGCGATCCGTGACAAGGGAATTATCGACAGCGCCGACACGGCCGTCCCCAGCAGGACCGGAAGCACGATTTCTTCCAGCAACATGGGCGTGGTGAAGATGGGTGAAAGCATGGGGTCAGGCTAAGCAGATTTTAAGTTAGGTGCAAGACAGGGTTAGACCTACGTTCAGGGGCGCACAAGGCCAGGTCCTGCATGTGCGAACTTGGTCCGCTTCTGCCCACCCGTCCGACCGCGCGGTCCGCGTCGGTCGGCCCTCTCCGGGCTATCCGTCCAGGCTACGGCTCGCGCCGCTGATACACCGCGATCCGGTCTATCTCCAGCCGCGCCGGCACTGCCCCGGCATCCGTGGCCACGGTATTGAAGTTCCCCCCCACGGCCAGGTTCGCGATCACGTACATCACCTGATACCCCACGTCGTCGCCCCGGTAGGTGTGCCGCGGCTCGCCGTCCACGTACCAGGTGATTTCCCCGCGGCGCCACCGCACCCCGTAGGTGTGGAACCCGTCGGCGAACCCCGCGTCCGCGCTGCCGCCCTGCGTCTCCCAGGCCTGGGAGCGCATCACGCCGTCGGACCCGCGTCGGTGGTAGCTGTGCACCACCTCGCCGGGGTTCTCCCCGCGAATCTCCATCACGTCTATCTCGGGCTGCTGGCTGACGTAGTAGCCGTTCAGCAACCAGAACGCCGGCCACAGCCCGTCGCCCGCCGGTACCTTCGCGCGGATCTCCGCGTAGCCGTTCGCGAACTTGAACGCGTCGTAGGACGTGATCATTCCCGACGTGTAGTCGCGCGGGGAGTAGGGCCCGTTGCGCTGGAACCCCGGCCAGTCCTTCCACACCTGGGCGTCGTCGTCCGGAATGGTCTCCGGCGGCTGAAAGCTGGCCGCGTCGTCCACGTCGCGCGCGGTGATGGTCAGCACGCCGTCCGCCACCGTGAAGGGGGAGCCGCCCTTGCCGGCATCGGATCCCAGCGCGTCCACGTAGTACTGCTCCTCGTCGTTGATGATCAGGTGCGGGCCCCACAGGAAGTGCGTGTTCCACTTCTCCGGGTCCAGCCGGTCCCCGTCGAAGTCGTCGACGAACATCGGCTCGTAGTCCCGCGCCAGGTTCAGCTCCTCCACGGGCTTCCGGTCGTAGGCCCGGATGTAGTCGATCTCGAACTCGGCCGGGAAGGGCGTGTCGGCGTCGGGCGCGCCCGGCCAGGTGCCCCCCACGGCCAGGTTCGCCAGCAGGTACATCGCCTGGCCGGAGATCCGGTACTCGCTTTCGTCCACCGAATGCGTGGCCACGCCGTTCACGTACCACGTGATGCGCTTCGGGCCCCACTGCATGCCGAAGGTGTGGAAGTCGCTCGTCCAGTCGGTCACGAAGTTCGGGAACGACGGCGTGGACACCTTGCGCCAGTTGTCGGCGATGTCGAAGTAGTGATAGGTGTTGTAGAGCCTGTCCACGTCCTGGCCCAGGAACTCCATGACGTCTATCTCGGGCACCGCCTCCACGTAGTGCATCGGCAGCATCCAGAACGCCGGCCACAGCCCGCGCCCGCGCGGCACCTTCGCGCGCATCTCCACGTAGCCGTGGGTCATGTTGAAGCTGCCGTAGGACGTCAGGATGCCCGACAGGTAGTCCACATCGGCGGGGTCGTAGCCCGCGCGGTAATCGCCGGAGCCCGGCGTGCCCACGGCGCGGTTCTGCTGGAACTCCCCCCACGGGTAGGCGCGCCACGCGGCGCTGTCGGCGCCGGGCCGCGGCGGCGGCCGCAGGGCGTCCGACGTGGACGTGGCCACGATCTTCAGCGTGTCCCCGGTCAGCTCGAACGGCGAGTGCTCGAAGCCGGAGTGCATGCCCAGCGTGTCCACGTACAGCTGCTGCTCGTCGTTGATGGGCAGGTACGGTCCCCACAGCAGCGCGGTGGCCCATTTCGACGAATCCAGCGTGGCGCCGTCGAACTCGTCGGCGAACACCAGCTCGTAGTCGGCCAGGTGGGGGAAGGGTGCCGCGGCGGGTGACGGGGTCGGACCCGGGTCGGTCGCGGGCGGTGCGTCGTCGTCGCCCGCCAGTACCAGTACCAAGTCCGGCTTCGGCCCCTTCGAGGTCTGCCCGGCGATGAAGGAGCGATCGTTGGTCTGGTCGAACTCGGCGTTGCCGGCCGCCTCCACCTTGAAGCGCACCCACCAGCGCTGGCCGGGTGCGAGCACCAGGTCGCCGGTCAGGTTCACGCCCGCGTGGGAGTCGGCGCCGTCGAGCGCCGTGTAGGGTGCCGCGCCCGCCTCCGGGACCGATCGCCTGATCGTCACCTCCGGCGACAGCCCGTCTGGGTCGAAGAAGTAGCGCAGCTGCGCGCCGACCAGGCTGACGGGGGCGTCGCCGGTGTTGGTGACCTCCACCTGCGCCTCGATCTCGCGCGAGCGCGGCGCCGGCGCCTTGTTCACGTAGGTGAGGGCCAGCGAGGCGGGCGAGGCCGGCGGCGTCGGGCCGGGGGGCGTCACGGGCGGCGTCGTCGGCGGCGTGCCGGGGTCCGGCGTGACGGGGGGCTCGGGCGTCGGCGGCTCCGGGTCGGGTGTCGTCGGCGGCACGGGCGTGACGGGCGGCACCGGCGTCGGGGGCTCCGGGTCCGGGGTCGTCGGCGGTACGGGCGGCACGTTGCCGCCCGCCAGCACCAGCGCGATGCCCGGGTTCGGCCCGCGCGAGGTCTGCCCGGCGATGAACGAGGGGTCGTTCGCCTGGTCGAACCGGCCGTTGCCCGCGGCCTCCACCTTGAAGCGCAGCGTCCAGGACTGCCCGGGCGCCAGTACCAGCGCGCCGGTGACGCGGAACGTGGCGCGCGGCGCGCCGTCGGCGCTCGAGAACGACGTGTCCACCGTGGCCTGCGCCGGCACGGACCGCTTCACGCCCACCACGGGCGTCAGCCCGTCCGGGTCCATGAAGTAGCGCAGCTCCGCGCCCTGCAGGTTCACCGCCGCGCTGCCGCTGTTGGTGACCCGCACCTCGGCCTCCACCTCGCGCGACAGCGCCGCGGGCGACTTGTTGACGTAGGCGAGCTCCAGCGACGCCGGGGCCGGACCCGGCGCCGTCGGCGGGACGGTCGGCGGGGACGGCTCCGGCGTCGGGTCCGGCACGTCGTCGGGCAGCTCGGGCGGGGCGGGCGGCGGCGGCAGCGGGCCGGGTGATTCGGGCGGCTCGGGAGCGGGCGGCTCGGGCGTCGTCGGCGGCGCGGGGCCGGGCGCGGCGCCGGACACCACCAGCGCGATGGCCGGGTTCGGCCCCGGCGAGGTCTGCCCGGCCACGAAGGAGACGTCGTTCGTCTGGTCGAACTCGCGGCCGCTCGCGTCTTCGAGCTTGAAGCGCACCGTCCAGCGCTGTCCCGGCGCCAGCGTCGGGCCGTTGCCGGCGCGCACGCCCACGTAGGAGTCCGCACCGCGGTTCGAGAACACGGCCGCCACGCCGGCCACGGGCGTGGCGCGCTTGAGGGTGAGCGCCGGGTTCAGCCCATCGGGATCCAGGAAGTAGCGCAGCTCCGTCCCCGACAGGTCCACGGGGGCGTCGGAGGCGTTCCGCACCTGCACCTGGGCCTCGATCTCCGGGGAGCTGGCCCCCGGTGCCTTGTTCTCGTACGACAGGACCAGCGTGCCGTCGGCCAGACGCGGGTCGGGCGCGTCGGCCAGGGCCGGCGACGCGGGGAGCGCAGTGGCCGTCAGGACCGCCGCCACGGTCGCCGCCCGGGCGGTCGTCGATGCCGGGAGCCGGACCGATGGACGCGTCGGTCGGGCCGACCACGTCGGGAAGAGGGATCGTGACGCGTGTCCCGTGCGGTCGTCCATCGACGTGCTCACTCTCTTGTCGTCCTCGCGCCTGTGCCCACGTTTCGTCGACCCGGCGCGTCGGGGCGCGGTGCGTGCGGCATCGCGGGGTCGACGTCGTCGAACAGGGCGGGGGAAACGGGTTGAGCCGATGATCGTACCCGGCACGGGGGTCTCCGTGAGGGACCCGGTAGAGGCTTGTGGACACTCCGGACATCTCGTCATGTGGGGTCGGATGACGTACGTATCGCCCGATGCGATGCTGAGCGCGAGGCGAAACGCGCCGTATCTCGCCGCGTCGGCGTTTGCCCGGCGTCCGGTCCCGCGGCGCACGGGTTTATTACCCGTGTGCACCGCGTCTCTTTAACGGGTCTCCGCGTAACGATGCGTGGCCGGGTCGCCCGGCGCGGCGGTAAGGTGTCGCCCGTCCCGGGAGCGCGAGCCCCCACCCTGTCGGCAGCGAAGGAGCCGCGGCTTTCCGTGAACCAGGCGTCATCCGCCCGAGACCGCACCGTCGGCGCGTCCGCCGTGCCGGTGGGGTCCGCCGCGTCCGCCACCCCCGCCGTCCCCGCGACGATGGGCGCGCGCGCGCTCGCCCGCCTGTCCGGGCTGGACCGTCGCGGCAAGCGCATCGTGGCCGCGACGCTCGACGCCTCGCTGGCGGTGGTGGCGCTGTGGGGGGCCTACTCGCTGCGGCTGGGCATCGTGTTCACCGACCTGCACTCCACCTGGTACCTGTTCGCGCTCGTGGCGGTCGCCACCGTCGGCCTCTTCGCGGCCCTGGGCGTCTACGGCTGGGTGGTGCGCTCCACCGGCGCGGCGTTGTTCGCGCGCCTGGCCCAGGGCTGCGCGCTGGCGGCCCTGACGCTGGTGCTGGTCACCTACCTGTTCCCGCCCGACCGCGTCAACCCGCGCTCGCTGTTCGTCATCTTCGCCATGCTGCTGCTGCTGGGCACCGTCACGCTGCGCCTGGCGTGGCAGGCGCTGCTGGGCAGCCGCGGCCTGGGAGAGCCCATCGCCATCTACGGCGCGGGCGGGGGCGGGCAGTGGCTGACGCGGCTGCTGGGTGCCAGCACCGAGTACCGGCCCGTCGCGTTCATCGACGACGACCCCCGACTCGCCGGCCGCATGCTGGGCGGCCTGCCCGTGCTGCACGGCGCGGACCCGGCGCTGGGGCAACGGCTGGAACGGCTGGAGGCACGCCGCATCGTGCTGGCCATGCCCTCGCTCACGCCCGCCGCCTGCCGCCGCAAGCTCGCCGGGCTGGAGCGCGTGGGACTGCCCGTGCGCACCATGCCGGGCATCGCGGAGCTGGTGGCCGGGGACGCGCGCCCGGACGAGATCCGCGAGCTGTCGCTGGACGACCTGCTGGGCCGGCGCGAGGTGGCCCCGGACGCGGACCTGCTGCGCGCCCGCGTCGCCGGGCGCACGGTGCTGGTCACCGGCGGCGGCGGCTCCATCGGCTCGGAGCTGTGCCGTCAGGTGACGCGCCTGGGCGCGCACCGCCTCGTGGTGCTCGACAGCGGCGAGGCCAACCTGTACGCCGTGACCGAGGAGCTGACCGCGCGGCTGGAGACGATGGCGTCGCCGCCGGACTTCGTGCCGGTGCTGGGCTCGGTGAACGATGCGCCGAAGCTTGCCCGGCTGCTGGCCGAGCACCGCGTCGACACGGTGCTGCACGCCGCCGCCTACAAGCACGTGCCCATCGTCGAGGCGCAGCCGGAGGAGGGCGTGCGCACCAACGTCTTCGGCACGCTGACCCTGCTGGACGCCGCGCTGGCCGCGGGCGTGGCGGACTTCGTGCTGATCTCCACCGACAAGGCGGTGCGGCCCACGAGCGCCATGGGCGCCGCCAAGCGCGTCGCGGAGCTGGTGCTGCAGGCGAAGGCGCGCCGGCCGGAGGCCGCCGCCACGCGCATCTCGATGGTGCGCTTCGGCAACGTGCTGGGCTCGTCCGGGTCGGTGGTGCCGAAGTTCCGTGCCCAGATCCTCGCGGGCGGCCCCGTCACGCTCACGGATACCGCCGTCACGCGCTACTTCATGACCATCGCCGAGGCCTCCCAGCTGGTGCTGCAGGCGGCGGCCGTGGCGCGCGGCGGCGACGTCTTCGTGCTGGACATGGGCGAGCCCGTGCGCATCGAGGACCTGGCCACCACGCTGGTGCGCCTGCTGGGACGCCGGCTGCGGCGCGACACGGGCGACCCGGACGACATCGAGCTGGTGGTGCGCGGCCTGCGCCCCGGCGAGAAGATGCACGAGGAACTGTTCGTGGGCCTGCGCCGCCGACCCACCAGCGTGCCCAAGGTGCTGTGCGCCGACGAAAGCTGGCTGCCCTGGACAGTCCTGCAACCGCGCCTGGAGCGGCTGCACGGGCTGCTGGAGCTCGGCGACCGGGAGCGGCTGCGGGCGGAGCTGATGGCGCTCGCCCGGGCGGGCGAGGGCGGGGACGGCGTGGCCGGGGACGATGCGAACGGAAACGATGCCGACGCCGCGCGCCGGCGCACGGCATCGACGGCGCACGCGCTCTGACGTGCCCGAGGTGAAGCTGGCGGACCTGCGCGCGCTCGTCGTCGGCTTCCCCGGCACCGGCGCCACCGATCTCGCGAACTGGTTCGACGCTCAGGCGGGCGTGACCGTGTCGACGCCGCGCGAGACCTTCAGCCTGTGCCCGGAGTTCGCCACCAACCACCGCCGCGCGGGCGGGCTGACGCTGGACGAGGCGTTTCCGGAAGGGTGCGCGCGGGACGGTGTGGCGCCCGACGGCGCCGCGGCGCCCGCGCTGGTCGAGGCCTCCGCGCTGAACGTCTACTCCGACGCGTTGCGCGCGCGCATGGCGCGCACCAGCGTGGGCGCCATCGCGGTGGTCGGCGACCCGGCGCGGGCGATGGCGCGCTGGCACGCGCGCATGGTGCTGGCTCGGGACCGGCCGGACCGGCCACTGCGGGAGGCGTGGGAGCGCAGCGGCGACGGCGCGCGCCAGGACGCCACCCCCACGCGGCTGAAGTCCAGCTACCGGCTGATGTTCCGCCAGGGGTTCTGGACCGAACGCTGGGTGCGCGCGCTCGGCCACGAACGGGTGCTGGTGCTGAGCGACGCGGAGCTCGACGCGCCCGGGGCGCTGGCCGCCAGGCTGTCGCCGTGGCTGGGCGTGACGCTGTCCGGCGAGACGCGCGTGCGCTCCGGCGCGAGCCCGCGGGAGCGGGCCCCGCGCTGGGCCCGCCGCCTGGGCGCCCCGGTGCTGCGCCGCGCCCTGGCGCGCGCGGACCGCGACGGCCGCCTCGGGCGGGCCCTGGACGCGGGCCTGCACCGCCTGCGCCCCGACACGCCCCCGGACCCGGGCGCCGCGCTCGACCCGGAGCTGCGCGCCGAGATCCACGCCTGGTACCGCAGCGACGCCGAGCGCCTGTCCGCGCTGCTGGACGCCAACCGCGCCGTCCACGACGGCCATGCCCACTCGAACCGCCCGCCGCCGTGCTGAACACCGCCTTCCCGCCCTTCCCACCCTGGCCGCCCTGGCCGTCCTGGCCCGCCTACTCCGACGAGGAGGTGCGCGCCGTGGCCGACACGCTGGCCTCTAACCGGGTGAACTACTGGACCGGGGAGGAGACCCGGCACTTCGAGCGCGAGTTCGCCGCCGCCGTGGGCGCGCGCCACGGCATCGCGCTGGCCAACGGCACCGTGGCGCTGGACCTGGCGCTGCGCGGGCTCGGCATCGGCCCGGGCGACGAGGTCGTCGTCACGCCGCGCACGTTCATCGCCTCGGTGTCGAGCGTGGTGAATTCCGGCGCCCGGCCGGTGTTCGCCGACGTCGACCGGGACACCCAGGCGCTGTCGGCCGACACCGTGGCCGCGGTGCTGACGCCCGCGACGCGCGCGATCGTCGTCGTCCACGTCGGCGGCATGCCCGCCGACATGGACCCGCTCGTGATCCTCGCGCGCGAGCGTGGCCTGCGGCTGATAGAGGACTGCGCCCAGGCCCACGGCGCGCGCTACCGGGACCGCCCGGTGGGCACGTTCGGCGACGTCGCGGCCTGGTCGTTCTGCCAGGACAAGATCATCACCACGGGCGGCGAGGGCGGCATGGTCACCACCGACGACCCGGCGCTGGAGGAGCGCATGTGGGCGTTCAAGGACCACGGCAAGTCGCGTGCCTCCATGGCCGCGCCCGCGCCGCCGGGCTTTCGCTGGGTGCACGACTCGTTCGGCACCAACTGGCGCATGACCGAGATGCAGGGCGTGCTGGGACGCATCCAGACGCGTCGCCTGCCCGCCTGGCAGCGCACCCGGGCCGCCCACGCGACGCGCATCTGGGCCGCGGCACGCGCGTGCGACTGGCTGCGCGTGCCGCCGGTGCCGGCCCACGTGCATCACGCCGCCTACCGGGCCTACGCGTTCGTGCGCCCCGACCGGCTGCCGCCCGGCTGGACGCGCGAGCGGATCGTCGCGGAGATCGCCGCGCGGGGCGTGCCCGCGTTCTCCGGCACCTGCGCCGAGGTGTACCGGGAGCGGGCGTTCGAGGGCACGGGCCTGGCCCCGGCCGCCCGGCTGCCCGTCGCGCGCGAGCTGGGCGAGACCTCCATCGCGTGGCTGGTGCACCCGACGCTCGGGGACGAGCACGTGGCGGCCACCTGCGCGGCCATCGGGCACGTGGACGCGGCGATCCGGGCGGACGCCGCGGCATGAGCCCCGGGGCGCGCTACTCGCACGCCCCCGAGTTGCCCGTCACTCGCACCGAGTCGATGATGCGGATGTCCCGGCCCGCCGCGTCCTGCTGCGACAGGTAGATGGCGTAGGGCGGCTTGGTGGCGCCGACGGCGGTGTCCTCGAACGTGTTGTCCGCGATCAGCACGTTGCCCACCGACACCGACTCGTACCAGTCGCGCAGCGCGAAGTTCAGCTTCACCGCCGGGCCCGCGATGTTGCGGAACTCGTTGCCCTCGACCACCACGTGGCGCGCCTGCACCAGGACCCCCTGCGCGCGCGAGTTCGCGAACACGTTGTCGCGCAGCACGATGCGCCCGCCGGCGCGGTCGGGGTTGGCGACGATGGAGCCCACCGCGAGCGTGGGCGGAATGGCGTCCAGGTGGATCTCGTGGCGCTTGCTGGCCCGCTTGAGGGAGTCGCGCGCGTGGGTGGCCTGGCCGATGACGTTCAGCGCCTCGTCGATGACCACCAGGCGGTCCCCGGCGCGGGCCCACAGGTGCACGCCGTAGCTCCGGTCGATGTTCTCCACGGTGACGGTCCCCGTGTCGCGGTCGATGGCGGTGACCCCCCACCAGTTGCCCTTGGCGGTGAACAGGTCGTCCGCGCTGGCCCCGAAGGTGGAATTCTCCACCACGATGTCGCCGCCGTTGTTGTTCACGTGCACCGCGTCCGAGGACGACCCCCAGATGGACAGCGGGTTGCCGGGGTCCGGCACGATGCGCACGCCGTCCAGGTGCAGCCCGCGGTTGACCTCGCCGAACACGCCCATGCCGGGGATGTTCAGCAGCGTCATGTTCTCCAGCGTGATGTCCTCGACGTTGCCGTCGGTGTTCTTCAGCACGATGCCGGAGCCGTTGTTGTTCTGGTGCAGCAGGTAGACCGCCTGGCCGGGCTCGGGCAGCCGCGCCGGGTCCGAGGCCGGGGAGACGGCCTTGAACCAGGCGCGCCCGGCGGCGCCGGTGCCCTCGCTGCGGTAGGTCCAGCGGTCCTGCTCGCCGCCGCGGTTGGCGAAGATGTCGGCGCTGCCGCGCGCGTCGATGCGCCAGCCCTCGGGCGTGCGGACCGCCTTGCCCACGGTGATCAGCTGCGGCTTGTTGCCCGTGCTCTCGAACTGCGCCTCCAGCGGCGCGACGTATTCCGGCAGCAGCTCGAAGCGCACGCCCGTCGGCGAGTCCGGGTCGGCGCGCGTCACGGCCACGCTCGCCAGCAGCCACTCGCTCCTGAGGGTGCCGTTCCTGAACACGACGCGCTGCGCGTCCTCGACCACGATGCCGATGGTGTTGCGCGAGAACTCCAGCGTGGCGCCGTTGAAGTCCACCACCACGTCCGAAAGCGCCTCGATGGCCAGGTGGGCCCCCTTCGGGTTGTTCGGGTTCGCCAGCCGGATGACGGCGTCCTTCTCGAAGCGCACGGTGCCCACGTCCCGCTCGGCCGCCGTCTCGAAGGCGTCCATGACGTACCGCCACGCGGCCTCGGGGTTCGACGGCACGTCCTCGATGGTCAGGACCTCGTCGTTCGGGGCGGGTTTCCGGACCACGACGCGCAGCGCCGCCGGGTCCACCAGGTCCACGCGCTCGACGACCAGGTCGTCGTCGTCGGGCTGGACCGGGGAGATCGCCGGCACCTCGAGCGCGGCCAGCAGGTCGCGGAAGCGCGCGTCGGGCGCGCCGACGACGCGGTCGCGCAGGGTGGCGTCGCGTGCGGTGCACTCGCCGCCCGCGTCGGCGGGGGCGGTCGCCTGCGGGGCGACGGGGGGGCGGGCGACGGGGGCCGGGGGGACGACGGAGTCGACGATCGGGGGCGGGATGTCGGAGGGGGCGGTCGCGGGGGTGG
>JAULKR010052552.1:0-11669 GCA_032356305.1 Prasiola linearis | reverse complement strand
CCGCCGATTCGAGATCGACGCCGAAGGGCTTCTCCATGACGACGTGCGAACGCGCGACGAGACCGGCCTCCCCGAGCAGCTTGATCACCGACAGCGCCGCCTTCGGCGGCACGCTGAGGTAGTGGAGACGACGGCTCTCCTCGCCGAGTGCCCGCTCCGCCTCCTCGACCCTTTCGCGCAGCGCGGGCGCTCCTGCCGACAAGGGCACGTAGTCGAGGCGTGCGGCGAACTCGCGCCAGGCGTCCTCGTCGATGCCGCGGCCGTAGAACTCGTTCAGCGACTCGCGGCAGAGCGTCTCGAAGCCCTCGCGGTCGAACTCCTCCAGCGAAAGACCGATGACGCGGCAGTCGGGGATGAAGCCCGCGCTCGACAGGTGGAACAGGCCGGGAATGAGCTTGCGACGGGACAAGTCCCCGGTCGCGCCCACCAGCACGACCACCTGCGGGTGTTTCGGGCCGACGCCCACGGCTACCTTCGGCATATTCTCCCTCGCTCGTTTCGGCTCCGGCTCGCGCCGCTCAGCCGTCGACCTTGCCCATCAGGCCCTTCAGGGCCTCGAACGGGTTGTGGGTGGCCACGTCGCTGCTGCGCTTGTCGTCCCCGTAGGTCACCTGCTCGATGTTGCGCTGGTGCTCGTTGTCGTGGCAGTACACGCACAGCAGTTCCCAGTTGCTGCCGTCCGGCGGATTGTTGTCGTGATCGTGATCGCGGTGGTGGACGGTCAGCTCGCGAAGGTTCGACTGCTCGAACTCGCGCATGCAGCGCCCACACACCCAAGGGTAGAGCTTCAGCGCGCGTTGGCGGTATCCGTTCTCGCGCGTCTGGTAGGAGGCGCGCGCGTCGGCCACCAGCTTGTCGAGCTTGCCCGTGTCGGGTTTCCTGCCTGCCATCGTCCTCGCCTCCGGTGATGCCCGGTCGTGTTCATCGTACGCGTTCGCGGGCCGGGCGTGATTCGGCTCGCCGGATCAGATCGACTGCACGTCGGGCATCGACGATGCCGAGGCGAGCCTCGCTCGGCGAAGGGGCGGGGCGGCCTTCGTCAGTCCGTCGATCGCCTCGACGATCCGGTTCGGCCGGTCGACGCCCGTCGGCGGAATTCGCACATCGTGCGTTCTAACTTGCCGACCTGTTGCACCGTCCGGGCGAATCCGCGATCCTCGTCGCCCCGCCAAAGGAGTGAATGTCATGAGCGAACGGCCCAAGTGGTTCGACGGCTGCATCATCGGTGCGGTCTTCTCGACCGTCCTGCTGTCGGCCTCGATGTTCGCCGGGACGCTCATCCTCAACCTGATCGCGGTGGCGTGCTTCGTCGCGCCGATCGTCGGTGGCGTGCGCGACGGGGATCTGCGCGGCGGCTGAGCCCCGGGCCGCACGCTCTGCGAGGCGGTGTCAGAAGTTCCCGCCCCGGCAGGCGATGTTCATCTGCCCGGCGCCGCTCATCTGGCCCGCCCCGTTCATCTGACCGGCGCCGTTCATCTGTCCCGCTCCGTTCATCTGGCCGGCCCCGTTCGCCGAGCCCAGACGGTGGCCGAGCAACAGGTCGGCGAGCGTGCCGGTCTGGGTGTCCAGTCGCAGCGAGTAGTCCTCCTTGTCGTAGAACCAGACCCGGATGTCCGGCGGCAACTGCAGATCGGTGACTGCACGATCGAAACGGCTGTCCGGCACGGGCGTGCGGCCCTCCCCGTGGACGAGCATCACGAAGGTGCTGGGCATCGTGTAGACGACGCCTTCGTACACGTAGCAGTAGATGCGGGCGAGAGCCGGATCGGGGCGGTCCGCCTGCCGAGTCAGCTGATGCTGGAGAAGGTCGTTGTTGCCGGCGGCGGGGCCGCCCGACTCCAGCACGAGATCGCGGACGATCCGTCCGTACAATTGCATGGCGGACACCGACAAGAACGTCTCCTGTTCACCTTCACCGTAAACCTCGCGCGAGTTCTGGGGATCGGCTCCCGGCGAGCTCTCGTCTTCTGCCTGTCGAGGCTGTCGTCGTCCGGATCGTTTCGCGGCCATGTCGGTCTCCTGTCGAACGTGGGTAGATGGATCAGGCGGTCATCACGGCACGCAGCGCACCGCGGTCATCGGGCACGAGCTCCCGCCATTGCAGGCACCCGTCGAGAATGCTCAGGTAACGCCCGCCCAGGGCGAATTCGGCGCGTCGCATGGCCTCGGCGATCATCCGGTAGTCGAGCCGTCCGGGCGGAAGCTGGCGCCACGTCGTCACGAGAAAGCGTCCCACGTGATCGCGAGTCTGGCGGAGCGCGTGGCGGAAGGCCACCGGGTCGTCGGCGAAGGCACGCTCGAACTCGGTCCGGATCATGCGTCTCGCGGCCGAGGAGGCGGACACGCCGTAGGACAGCGCGGCGATGTCGGCGCGTAGTACGCCCCTCTCGACGAGCACCGACTGGAACGTCTCCACCAGGAAGTCGAAGACCGCGCCGGTCAGCGGCAGGGATCGGCCGTGGTCCCCGAGTCCCGCCAGTCCCGACATCTTCACGTCGTTGCAGGCGAGCCGTATCTGCTCGGTGTCGGAGAGCTCGCCGATTCGCCCGAGCTCGTTGAACCCGTAGAGATCGCCCCTCGTCGAGAGGAGCAGGCGTGTCATCACCGATTCCAGGTGCAGCGCGGCGATCAGCGCGATCAGGTCGCTGGCCGACTCGTGGAAGCTGCGGTACTCCTCGGTCCACGCGACGCCCGGCGGCGGCGTGCCTACCTCGGCGAAGATGATGCTGTGGCCGATCTCGTGCGCCATGACGTCGAAGTTCAGGCTGTAGAGCTTCTCCTCGCCATCGTCGCTTCGGCCGAAGCCGGCCTCGATGAAACCGAAGCCGGAGTGCGCGTTGTCCCAGTCGACGAACGTCACCAGCTCCAGCCGCCGGTAGAACGGCGAGAAGTGCCAGTCTATGCGACGTCCGAAGTACCCTTCCCAGACGTCCAGCGTGAACCGCACCGAGGCGAACATGTGCGCGGCGCGGAACTCGCGGCAGTTCACCGGCAGGTGATCGAAATGGCCGTCGGCGTCGGGCAGGGCCGGGTAGTAGATCGGCCCGTCGAAGGGCGGGCGGTAGAAGTCGCCGTAGGGTCTCGGCTTCCGCACGGGGTCGACGACGTAGACGCGCGAATCCGACGGGCCGGGCAGCGTCTCGCCGGCCGGGGTCGATATCCAGACCGTCTCGGGCTCCTGCCCTGCCGAAAGGTAGGGAGCCTGCGAGAACAGTCGAAAGCGCGTGCCGGTGCGCGCGCCGCCCGAATGGCCGGGGAGCGTCCCTGGGCAGCCGCCCCGTCGAGAGTTCGTCGCCGCGCCCGTCATGGCTCGCTCGCCGCGTCGCCGGATGGCCGCGGCGCATCCGTCGCGGCGGGCCCGATCACGGCTTGTGCCCAATGGCGGTGGAGCAGGGCGCGGCGCAGGGCGGCGACGTCCTCGAACCCCGATCCGATCGCGTGCGCGCGCAACTCGTCGGCATCGCCGGTGATGCCGGCGTTCGCCAGCAACTCGCTCAGCGAAGGGGAGACGGCGCTCGCCGAGCGCTCGTGCCAGTTCGCGTCGGTGGCGCTCAGTGCAAGGCGCATGCGCTCTGCATCCGCCAGGCGAGAGGCGTAGTCGCCGCGTAGCTGCAGTTCCCCGACGATGTCCGCATCGAGTGTGCGGATCGACGCCGCGGCGCGCCGTATCCGTGTCTCGCTCTCGAGCAGTTCGGCGTGATCGCGGTCGTCGAGTCCATTGGCGGCCTTCCAGTCGGCAAGCGCTTCTGCGCGCCACAATCCGTGCGCCCGACGGAGCATATCGCGTGTGCGCGCCAGATGCGCCGAGTCGAAAGTCTCGGATCGCCCGTCCGGTGCGGCGGCGAGCAGGCGGCGAAGCAACGCCGCCCGCCAGTGCTCTCGCCACGTGCCGTCGAGCTTGATCGCCTCGAGCGCGAGGGCGGCTGCCGAGCCGGGCGAGGGCGGCGACCGCGCGTTGTCGACGACGTGCTGCCAGGCCTCGGTGTGCTCGAAATGAAAATCGACCTGCAAGCGCGCCGCGGATCCCGAGAAGCGTTCGCGCAGCGTCTCGATCAGCATCACGGCGTCCGCGGCCTTGCGGTCCACCCGGCCGTCGGGCAACCAGTTGCGGAACGCCCGGATCTCGCCCGGATCGAGAGCACCCGCATCCTCGAGCAGACGCTCGAAGCTGCGTTCCGGGTAGGGACGAGCCTTGGCCAGCTCGAGCAGGCGCCGCGCGCTCGCGGCATCGACGATGCCTTGCGTCAGGGCCGCGGCGATCGTCGCGCGCACGTTGACCATCGCCTCGCTCAGCACGCCGTAGCCGAGCTCGGCGGGTGCATGGACGACCGCCACTTCGTCGTCGTCCTCCCACTCGCCGCGTCGCAGGCTCGCGTAGACTTCGCCGACTCCCTGCATGCCGAACACGTCGAGTTCGGCGGCACGCAGAGCACCCATGCTCGATGCCCCGAACACGTGAATGCCCTCGGACATCGCCCACAGTATCTCCTTGTGCCAGACTGCGGGGACGCCCTTGAAGTAGCCGTCGACGATGCCGATGGCGATCGGGCCACGGCGCGCTGCGGCGTACAGATCCCCCTGGCGCACCGGCGGCAGGTAGTGCGCCTGGTCCCAGATCGCCCGCGCCGCGCTCCGATCGAGCGTCGGACCGAGGAAGACGCAGACTCTCATGCGGACCGCGCCCGTTCGCCGGGAACGTAGGCCGGATGCTCGTCCGCTCCCTCCAGGCCGGGGACGACGACCCGCACGACCGACACCTCCGGCGTACCGGCGGCGAGGTCCACTGCGATCGCCTGCTCGATTCCGACGGCGTGCAATGCGTCGAGCAGGCGGGCGACATCGTCCGGAAACGACGCACCGGGACACTCCGGCAGAGTGCGGTAGTCGAGCGGCGGTACGGGCGACACGCCGTCGAGCAACGCGCGGCACCGACGGACGTTGTCCCGCTGGAGCGTCGCGTCGTAGTCGCTGTCGGCAAGGTCGTCCCGCGCGCCGCTCACGTAGGTGAGCCGGCTCTGCGCCGCTTCGGTCAGCGCTCGCGACAGGGCGATGGCCTTCGACGGGTGGCAGCCCTTGCCGTTTGCCGGGCGCGCGTCGGCGAGGTGGTCGGGCGTCACGCCGT
Organism: Prasiola linearis; assembly: GCA_032356305.1. Classification (NCBI taxonomy): domain Eukaryota; kingdom Viridiplantae; phylum Chlorophyta; class Trebouxiophyceae; order Prasiolales; family Prasiolaceae; genus Prasiola; species Prasiola linearis. The sequence continues at coordinate 6,547 of JAULKR010052552.1, read as the reverse complement.
CGACGATCAGCGCGAAGAAGGTCGGTATGCCGACATCGCCGCTCACCGACCAGATGCCGACGTCGATTCCGGCCTCGGCGTAACGGGACAGCAGTGCCCGGCTCGCCGGGTCGTCCACGCTCGCCGTGTCGACACGGCCGTCGGGAAAGCCGACGCGACGGGCACGTGCGCGCCACACGCTCACCGCATCGCGCTCGATCAGTTCGCACAGCGCGTGCGACACGGCTTCGGACCAACCGTTGCCGGATGCGAGACCGTTGGTACTGCGCAGGAACGGACCGCCGCCACCGATCGCGCCCCGGGTGTAGTCGGCATCGACGATTCCGAGCGGACACCACCGCGAGGAGCCGTCGAGGAGGTCGCTGCCCTCGACCCACAGCCGGCGGATCATCCGCTCGTCCCGACCACCGACATCGACGCTCGCCCGTGGCAGCCGATCGAGGTCGCAGACAGCCGCCGAGGCCGCGAGTTCGACGGCACTCGCACGCGCGAGCGGCAGGGCGCACCGCTCGGCGTGCCAGACCTCGATCGCCTCCATGACCCCGGACGCGCGTGCGGCGGCGAGCGTCTGTCCCTTGCCTTGCGACACGGCGATCGAGCGCGCGTTGGGCCGGTAGGCGGCGACCACCGGGATGCCGACCCTGTCGAGGCCGGTGAGGTTGGCGACTCGCGTGATTCCGCAACGGTTCAGCAGCGGAGCCACACGGTGCAGCGTCTCCTCGGGTTCGCGGCAGCGATGAGAGCCGTCGACGAAGCGCTTGATGTCGTCGGAGTCCTCGATCGGAGGGTTCATCGAGCGGCGAAGGGCGTCGTGCGCCGGTCGAGCGATGCGAACGCTCGTCGGCGACGCGCCTCGGTCACCTCGTCCGTGCCGACGTTCGGCGCGCCGTCGAAGGGGTTCGCGGCCGCGGTGTCCGCGCCGGGCAACGCCTCCTTTCCGCCGAGGACGTCGCGCATCGTCTCGTCGAGCGAGACGATGTCGAGCAGGGGTGGTTCGGAGGCGTGAAGAGTGGTTGCCGATCCGTCGGACGGACCGCCGTCGGTCGGTGGCGCATCGCCGAACACGCGCGAGACCGTCTCGACGATCTTGTACTCGAGCATCCGTGCGCCCTGACGAGTGGCGATGTCGAGTGCCTGGGCGAGGTGGCGACGGGCGGCGTCCTGCCCCTCGCGCCCCGAGTGCAAGGCGACGAGCGCATGCAGGCGATGAATCTCGGCGTCCCACAGCAGCACTCGCTGCTCCATCGCGTAGTCGCTCGCCTCGGTGAGCATCACGTCCGCCTCCGCCGTCTGGCCGTGTTCGAGGTGCAGTTCGGCCTGCATGGCGAAGAATATCGGGAAGTCCTCGGTCGTGCCGGAGCTGCGCTGCGCGAGTACGCCCTTGCGGATCGCCTGAAGCCCGGCATCGCGCTCGCCGGCGAGACCGCTCGCCCAGCCGTGGAAGACGAGCGCACGCATCTCGTAGTCGCTGAAATGGTGCTCGGCGCTCAGCGCGAGCTGCGTCGCGGCGTGGCGTCGCACCGCCTCGATGTCGCGGCGGTAGAAGTGCAGCATCAGGGCGTAGTCGAGTGCGTGTGCCTGACTGCCGACGTGCTCGAGGCTGTCGGCCAGTGCGAGCGCCCGCCTCATGCGCCGCAGCGCCTCCTTCGCGTGACCGGTCAGCCACAGCACCAGCGCCGCCTCGCCTTCGCCGCAGACCTCGGCATCGTGTCCGCCGTAGGTCGCCGCGTGATCGCGGTAGTCACCATCGGCGTAGAGCGCGAGCCCCTCGCGAATGTGCCCGAGCGAGGTGAGCTGCTCGCCGAGCACGAAGTTCGTCGCCCAGAGGGCGTGGTGCGCCTCGAGCGCGAGCCCGGGGTCGCCGAGCCGCTCGGCCAGCGACAGCAGGGTGTTCGCCGGGTCGCGCTTGTCGCCGAAGTTCCGCGATATCCTCCACCAGCCCCAGTAGGCGGCGAAGTGCGCGGGCGATTCCGGCAGTCGCGCGCACAGGGCGAGCGCCTGGCGGTAGTTCTCGCGCACCTCGTCGGCGCCGGGGCCGCGGTGGGTGATCAGGGCGGGACCGAGCGCGATCAGCAGCTCCAGGTGCCGCACGTCCATGGCCTCGTCCGGTTCTTCGACGGGCACCAGTGCGAGACCGCTCCGCAGGTGCGCGATCGCCTCGCGCGTCTCCGAACGGGCACTCGCCTTCCTGCCCGCGAGCAACCATTGCTCGATCGCTCGCGCCGTCTGTGCCGCCTCGCTGTAGTGACGGGCGAGCAGCTCCGGATTGCTCTGACCGATCGTCGGGAAACGGCTTTCGAGAACTCGCGCGACCCGGGCGTGCATGCGCTGTCGCTGGCTGCGCAGCATCGACTCGAGCGCCGCCTCGCGCATCATCGCCTGGGAGAAGGTGTAGAACGCCTCTGGCCCGTTTCCCCAGCACCCGAGGATGCCCGCGTCGACCAGCGCTTCGAGCGAGCCGGCGACCACCTCCTCCGACTCCGCCGCCACCGCCGCGATCAGCCTCAGCGTGAAGTCGCGGCCGATGACGGCGCCGAGTTGCGCGAAGCGGCGATCGCTGCCGAGCTGGTCGAGTCGCGCCATCAACGAGTCGGTCAGCGTGGGAGGGATGGCGAGTGGTGGCAGCGGGCCGTCCAGCACGCAAGCATCGCCCTCGACCCGCAGCAGGCCCGAACTCAAGAGGGTCTGCACGATCTCCTCGACGAACAGCGGCACCCCACCGGTCTTCTCGGCGATCTCGGCCTGCAGTTCCGCCGGCAGCGTACGATCACCGGCGACGTGGCGAGCCAGGATGGCGGTGTGCTCGTGCGAGAACCGGACCAGAGACAGCATCGTCACGTGGCTCGTCCCGAACCACGGCAGCAGCACGCCGGATCGGCAGATGGCGACGATCATCACGCGGTGTCCGGCGATCGCGTGCACGGCGCGCTCGAGCAGTTCGCTGGTGCTGGGGTCTATCCACTGCAGGTCCTCGAACACGATCAGGAGCGGGCGCCGGTCGCCCAGCCGGCAGACGTGTTCGATCAGCGCGTCGATCAGTCGCTCGCGAAGCTCGCGCCAGTCGACGCTCGGAGCGGGCCCGGCCGTCTCGTCCCGCATGTCGAGCAGTGCGACGAGCAGCGGCAGCAGTCCCTCGATCGGTACCGACGAACGTTCCAGCAAGCGACGGAGCTTGTCTGTCCTGTCGGCGACACTCTCGCCGTCGACGAACTCGGCCCGGGCGCGCACGGCCGCCACGACGGGATAGAGCGCGGTGTTGCTGTAGATCGGCGAGCACTGCAGGAACAGGCTCGACGGCAACTCGCGCCGCACGATCCGCTCGTGCAGTGCCCGGGCGAGTCGTGACTTGCCGACGCCGCCTTCGCCGGAGAGCACGACCACCCGGCCTTCCCCGTTTCGCGCCTCGTCCCACAGGGCGAGCAGCTGCGGCAGCTCGCGCTCGCGATCGACCAGGTCTCCCCGCGACGATCGTGTCGCCTCGAAGCGGTCCACGGCCGCGATGCCCGCGACCTGCCAGACCCGAACCGGATGATCGATGCCCTTGAAGGACTGCTCTCCCCGATCGATCAGCGTGAACAGGTTGCCGAGCAGCTGGCGCGTCAGCGGCCCGACGACCACGCTGTTGACGGGCGCGACGCTCTGGATGCGGGCGGCGAGATTGGGCGTCTCGCCGAGCGCCTCGGTCAGTTCGCGCCCCGCGCCGTCTGGGGCGGACCGGCGGTCGGTGATGACGGTGCCCGAGCCGATGCCGATGCGTACCGCGAGGCCCGCCGCCGTCCAGCGTGGCGAGCGTGCGAGACGCGCGACGGCATCGATGATGTCGAGTGCGGTCAGGACCGCGCGTTCGGCGGCCTCCTCGAGTGCACGAGGGTATCCGAAATAAGCCTGCGACCCGTCGCCGATATGGCGAATCTCACTGCCTCCGTAGTGTTCGATCGAGCGCACGCAGGCCGCGCGGTACGCCATCAGCAGTGCGTGGTAGTCCTCCGGGTCCATGCGGTGCGACAGTCGCGTCGAGCCGACCAGGTCGCAGAACAGGATCGTGAGCTGGCGCCGCTCGGCGCCGGGGACGACGCGCGGGTGGGTGAAGGTGGCCGCCGCCTCCCCGATCGCCTGCGTTCGGCTCGACAGGTGGTCGCCACTTTCGAAGTCCGGGAGAGGGGGCGCGCTTCGGTTCCGGTCGCGAGAAGGCTGAGCTTCCGTGTCCACGGATGGCTTGCCGGGCGCCAGAGCGCCGCCGCACTGGCCGCAGAACCGGAAACCCGGCGGATTGGTGAAGCCGCAGTCGTCGCAGACGGGTTCGGTCAGGCACGAGGCACTGCAGTTCGCACAGCGACCCATCGCGTCGGCCGCGGCGTCGATCTGGCAGTGCGCACACCACATGCGTGAACGAAGCCGGCTGTCGGAAAGGATAGGATGACACATCCGATGTCGCGCCATCGTGACGTCGGAGCCGCTCTCGTTCGCTCGTCCGCGGCGTGCCGAACCGTCCTACCAGTTGTCCGGCAGCTCCTTGAGCAGACACCAGCGCCGATCGACCTGCTCGATGTAGCCTCCCTTCGCCAGGTCCTTGACGATCTTGCCGACCATCTCGCGCGAGGCGCCGATCATCTCGCCGAGTTCCTGGTTGGAGAACTTTCGCGGCATCCGCTTCAGCCCGTCCTCGGTCCGGGACAACTCGTGGAACTTCGAGGCCAGGCGCTGATAGACGTTGTCGAGGGCGAGCGAGCGGATCGTCCTCGTCGCCCGGCGCAGCCGCTCGGTCATCGCGCGGATGATCAGGAAGGCGACCTCGGGGTTCTGCTCCAGGCAGGCGAGGAAGCCGCTCTTGGAGATCGCGAGCACCTCGGTCTTCTCCAGCGTGATCGCCGAGGCCGTGCGCGGCTCGTCGTCGAGCAGCGATATCTCGCCGAGGTAGCTGCCGGGGCCTTCGAGGAACAGCACGATCTCGTTCCCTTCCTCGTCGCTGACGAACACGCGGATGGAGCCGGTGAGGACGACGTACATCGACTCGCCCGTCTCGCCTTCGCTCATCAGGATGGTGTTCTTTCGAAGCATCAGCGAGCGCGAGTGCTCCAGCAAGAGCCCGAGCGCGTCGTCATCGAGGTCGGCGAAGAAGGGCACGCCCCTGAGCGCCGCGTGCCGGTCGGACGAGCGGTTGTGCATGCCGTCGAAGTTCCCCTTCCGCAAATGGTGCGGGTGCCGCTTTCCACGCGGGTGCCGATCGCCGGTGGTGGCGCGCGGCGGGCCGGACGGGGAGCGGAGCGTGCGAAAGGCGGGAATTTTACCGTTTCGAGGCGGCACTTCGCCCCTCCTTCGCGCGAATCCCGGCGCAGCGCCCGGCGTGGACGGCCGCGCAGAGTGTGACCAATCGTGACACGGCTCGGACGCGGGGACATCGCATGACCATCAGCGGCACGGAGAATCGAACGACGGGGAACTTCGCCACCCGCCTCGGGCTGGTGCCCGGAGCGGAGGCGGTGTCCATGCTGGAGCGGCAGGTGACGGGCGAGCGCATCCGGCTGATGGCGGGGCGCTCGATGCGCGAGAGCGTGCTCGCGGCGCTGTTCGCGGCCGGTGCCGTCGCGCTCCTGTGGCCCGCTGTCGACTCTCTGCCGCTGCTCGCCTGGCTGGTCCTGATGCAGCTCCCCGGCGCCGCGCGCACGCTCGTCGAACGCCGCTACCGGCAGATGTCGAGCGATGTCCGCCACTCGCGCCATCCCTACTGGGCGCGCCGGTTCTCGGCCTGCTCGGCGGCGAGCGGAGTGGTCTGGGGCGGCATCGTGCTGCTGCTGCCCTCGGCGGATTCGGCCGAGGTCACGCTCCTGATCGGCCTGCACGCCGCCTACCTCGCCTTCGCCGCCGGCCTCCTGACGACCTGGCTGCCGGCCTTTCTCGGCTTCGCGCTCTCCTCGACCCTCGCCTTCCTCGCCTTCGCGCTGCTCGCGACGGACGCCTCGCAGGTGCAGAGCACGACGCTGCTGATCGTCGCCGGGGCGATCTCGGTGTCCTGCGCGCACGGCGGCACCCGCTCGCTGATCGATAGGCTCCGCGTGCGCGTCGAGCGCGAAGAGCTGACCGTGCGCCTCGTCGCCGGGCGCGAGCGGGCGGAACTCGCGCTGGAGGCGAGAAACCGCATGCTGGCCGTCGCGGGCCACGACCTCCGCCAGCCGGTGCTGGCGCTCGACCTGTACGCGGGCTCGCTTCGCTCGAAGGTACGGGGTACCGAGGCGGACGCGGTGGCCGTCAGGATCCAGCGCTCGGTCGGCGCCCTCTCGGCGATGATCGACAGCGTTCTCGACGTCTCGACGCTCGACGCGGACGCTGTCGACTGCATGTCGGGCCCGGTGGCGCTCGAGCCCCTGCTCACGCGCGTCGTGCTCGACCACGAACTGCAGGCTCGGGCCAAGGGTCTGTCGCTGTCGATCGAGGGGCGGACCGATCTGATCGCGCAGGTCGACCCCGTGCGGCTCGCCCGGGTGCTGATGAACCTCGTCGGCAACGCGATCAAGTTCACCGAGCGCGGCGGTGTCGCGGTGACGGTCCG
>JAULKR010052441.1:0-11671 GCA_032356305.1 Prasiola linearis | reverse complement strand
GTCGCCGATGGGCGAACCGTACCAGCTTGCCCGCACCGAGACGCCGGAGGCTTCCTCAAACCGCTCCACTGTCGCGCGCAGTGCCGCCAGTTCACCGGCTGCGCCCTCGTGCGCTGCGGTGCGCTGACCGCGCTCCTTCTCGGCTTCTCGGCCCTGTCGACAGCCACGCTCGAACTCACGCGTGAGGGCCGTCGGCCCGGCCTTCTCGGCGGCGCGCATCACGCCGACGACCGTGGTCCACGGCAGCGGCTCGGCCTCGCGTGTCTCCGCCTTCACGGCGACGCGCGACGTGCCGGGCTCGCCGTCGGCGCCGGGCGTGCAGACGATCAGCCCCCAGCCGGTCGGAAGCTCGGAGCGGACTCGGGTCGCGAGCGCTTTGGGCACGGCGATCCAGAAGCGGTGCGAGTGGCGCCACCAGAAGTCGGCCTTGCCCGCGCGGTCGAGCTCGCGCTTCCAGTCGGAGGTGGAGACCTTCACCTCGACGGCGTCGATCTCCAACCCGCGCGAGCGCCACGTCGAGATCGCGAGCAGGTCGATCCGGCGCCCGCCACGGTCGCACTTCTGCGGCGCCTCCTCGACGCACACGTTCTCGGACGCAGGCCAGCGGGAGCGCAGGCACGCGATCACGTCGGTGGCTTTCATGGTTTCAGGCATCGTGTTCGAGGGCCACGCCGTCCATAGCATCCACGATCTCACGACCTCGCTCAGTCAGCGCGTAGTAGTCGCGCTCGCGTTCTGAGCCGTCGGCGTTGAACTCGGTGAAGCCGTCGCCGTCGGTCATGACGATTCGGCCCACGTGCTCGGCGAGGCCACGGCGGATCAGCGACCGGACGCGAGCGAGAGGCAGGCGACGAGACGTGGCGATGCCAGTCCAGACGCCGCCGGTGTGGCGCGTGTCCAAGTCGCGAAGCGCGCGCACTTGCAGGTCGGTGAGTGGTCGAGTTTTAGGCATCGGAGCGGGGAGAGGCGCCGTCGGAGCGGCGCTTGAAGGGCAGGCACGCACCGACGCCGACGGCGCCGAGGACGAGGCGGATAGCGATCTGGGCGACGATCTCGACGCCGACGGCGGTGCCGATGGTCGTGGCGAGGCTGGTTGCGAGGAGGAGCATGGGTCTGGGGGCTGTTGCGCCGTCGGCGGCGCGGTGGTGGTGGGCCGGTGTCGGCCCGGGCCGCGGTGGTGGCGCGGGGTGGGTTAGCGGCCGTCTGGGACGTAGGCGCCGCCGCACGTGGGGTCGGGCGAGTAGCCGTCGCCGCAGTAGGTCAGGGGGCAGGCGGCGGCGCGGGCCTCGTGCAGCGCGGCCGAGAGGCTGTCGGAGGTGAGGCGGTGGGCCAGCGCCTGCGCCTCGGCGGCGTGGCGCGCGGTCTCGGCGCGGGCGGTCACCACCAGGAGGGCAGCGACGAGGGCGAGCGCGGCGAGGCGGAGGAGGCGGTCGGTCATGGTGCGGCCGGTCGGGTGACGTGGTGCTCCGCGGCGGCGCGGAGGCGGTCGAGCCGGACGCGGTGCTCGGGCGAGAGCGCGGCGCGGTCGGCGCGCTGGCAGAGGTGGAGGAGGCGGGCGTAGGTGCGCGTCATGGTGTCGGGAGGGAGTAGCGGCGGTCGCCGTTGGCGGTGCGGAGGGAGCGGACCGCCCGGGCCCCGATCATCTTGCGCAGCGTCGCCTCGACGCGGCCCCGGGTCAGGCCGGTGTGGGCGACGATGCTCGCGCGGCAGGTGCAGCCGGCGCGGAGGGCGGCGGCGACGCGGCGCGCGCGGGCGGCGGTGGTCTCGGGGGAGAGGGGAGGAGGCATGGAGATCAGGCGGCGCCGTCGATTACCCTAGTGTTCCAGGCAGCGCGCGCTAGCGTCAGGCGGTCCGGCGGGATCACGATGCCGGGCGGAACGTCACACGTTGTGGCATCGTCGACCTGCACGGGCCGGCCGGTGGCGTAGCATTCGGTGCACTGGACAGAGACGACGGCCTCGTAACCCAGCCCCGCGCCCTCGTAGACGTAGACTTTCGCGTCGGAGCTCGTGCGCTCGATTACGAACTCAGGGGCGCCGCCGCAAAACGGGCAGGGGTCAGCGCCGAGCGCCGGGCTAGTGTCGAACTGAGGTGCGATAGGTCCTTCCATGTTGCCCATTGGTCAGGCGGATGCCGTGCCCGCCGTCGGCGCGGTCACGAAGTAGATGAGGCGGCCGTCGGGGGACAGCCCGGAGGAGAGGACGGCGGGGGCGCCGAGGGCGAGGAGGCGGGCCCGCTCCCGGCGCGCCTCGCCCATGTCGCGGGTGGAGTAGATGGTGGGGGGCATGGGCTAGGCGGTCAGGTTGACGGCGGCGCGGAGCGATTCGAGCGCGGCCCCCAGGTCGGTATCTCCGCCGTCGGCGATGCCCGATTCGTCGGCGCGGTAGAGCACGGTGCATGCGGCCTCAAGCAGACTTGGCGCGGCGGCAATGAGCCGGGCGTTGGCCTCGGTCTCGACGGTGTCCTCGTCGTACATGTCCACGTCCATCCCGTCGCCGTTGGCGATCAGTTGGGCGCGTTGCTCAGCTGTCATTTCACCGTCCAGGCCCTCTCCGCCGCAGAAATAGAGCACGCGGGCGACGGGGTTCTTCCAGTCGCGATGGGAGTCTGTGGCGTCAACGATGGCGACGCCGTGCTCTCGGCTGGATGCCCAGTCAAACGAGGCATCCCAGGGGCCGGGCGAGTGGTCGCAAATCGGTCCGACGGAGGTCAGTTCCCAGCCGTCGGCCTGGAGGGTGCCAATGACTGGCGCGCCAGTCATCGCGTCGATCTGCATCCCTCCAGTGCCTTCGCGGGCAAAGATGTGACGGTGGGTGCGTGGCGTCTCGGTCTTCGTGCTCATGGTCTTCTGTGTTCGTGGTGCGCCGGGGCGCGGGGGAGAGGGGTTAGGCGGCGATCATTTCGCGGACGCGCTCAATGGCCCGCCGCGTCTTGGGCTCGAATCCGTCGCCGGCGCACTTGAGGTGCAGCCGCAGTGCATTCGGCTTGTCTCCCACATCCGCCGCGCCGTAGTAATAGAGATGGGGGCCGAGGATCACGTGATCGCAGGCATCGCAGACAGCTAGGCGGCGGGCTTGGCGGACGGCGCGGGCTTGTAGAACTGGCATGTGTCTAGCCCGCTAGTGCGGGATCGGATGGAGTCAGGCAGCGAGGGCCGGGAAGCCGGCCGGGGTGTAGAGGACGAGGGAGAGGGCGGGGCGGCGCACCCGGCGCGTGGCGAGCGAGCGCGGGCGGGGCGTCTCCCGGCGGCGCCGGCGCGCGGCGTCCGCGTCCAGCATGGCGGAGAGGGTGCGCAGGGTCTCGCGCTCGGCGGGGGACAGCGCGCGGACGTCGTAGGCGTCCAGCAGCCCGCTCACGCGGCCCTCGAAGTGGCGGGCGGCGTCGGGGCGGAGCACCGGCGGGGCGGTGACGCGGGCGCGGCGGCGGCGGGCGTAGCGGGCGGCGCGGGCCTGCGCCTCCCCCGTGCAGGCGTAGCAGAGCACGCGGTCGCCGAGGGCCGAGCAGTCGGCGGCCTCCTCGGCGTCCCCGCAGGCGTCGCAGGTGTAGGCGGCGTCGTAGCCGGCGGGGGCGCCGGAGCCGTCGACGTGGTAGGGCTGCGTGTGGTCCGGGGCGCGGACGGTCAGCGGGGAGGCGGCGAGATCGGACATCGGGCGGGGTGGCTTGCTTTGGACTTTCCTTACACCCGAAAGAAACTGACAGAACCGTAAGAAAGCAAGTGACTACCGAAAAAAAGAAAGCGGGCCCGGCCGCGATGGGCCGGGCCCGCGTGGGGCTCCGATGGGGAGGGGGCTAGAAGTCGTCTGCCGCCGAGAGCTTCGCGGCGAGGCCGTCGGCGAGGGCCTGCCACTCCGCGCGGATCCGGGGGATCTGGGACTTCGGGGCCCAGTTGCCGCCGGCGTTGTCGCGGTAGAGCGTGAAGCGCACGCGCGCGCGCCCGTCGCGCAGGTCGAGCGCGAGGTCGTACGGCGCCGTCACCATGGCGGCGCCCTGGATCGGCCCTACGCTGTAAGAGATCACCGGCCGCAAGATCATCGACCCCGTCTCCGGCTGGGCGAGCTGCGTCACCGCCGACGCGTCGCGGTACGACTCGGCGACCCACCGCTCGGCAAGGGCGAACGCTTCGGCCTGGTTCAGCGGGTGGTCGAACGTGACCTCGTAGCTCCGCTCCTCGTCAGGGATCGACAGCCGGTTGGCGCTCGCGCATCCGGCGAGGAGCGAGAGGAGGAGGAGGGCTGGGAGGGCGTGTCTCATCGGAAAAAAGGTAATCGGGTTTGACCTATGTCGAACATGTGAGTTCGCCGCTTGGGTTGTAGCGTGTGGGATGGAAGCACTCAGACCTGCGCCGCGAGCGCTGACCGCCGTTGAGGAGGACACGTTACGCGAGAGGCTGCGCGTGATCGACGCCCTGTACCCGGGGAGCCCGTTCCGGCGCGCGTTCCGTGCGGCGGCGTGCAAGGCGGCCGGGTGCAAGCCGTCTACGGATCGGGAGATGGAGTGCCTGCTTGCGGAGGGGGCGGCCTTCCACGGCAAGACGGCCCGGGAGATCAACGAGGTAACGATGGGCGCTACGGTGTACCTGGCGACGCGGCGACCGGCGCCGAACTGACCGACGCGTGAAAGACGCCGGGCGCGCCGACCTGGACGAAGCGGCCCCGGTTCACGTCCCACCCGATAGACGGGCCGTCGCCGTAGTCGATCACGAACGAGATGGCCGGCGCCGCGCTCTCTACCGGCGTGCCCCGTTCGGCGTCCCACACGTCGCGCGGCGTGCCGGCGGCGCGCTGGTCGCGCGCGTTGCTGGTGTATTTCCCGTGCCCGCGCTTGGCGATGAGGCCGTCACGGTGGAGGTCGCGCACCAAGTTCTTAACGCTCGGGTAGCTGCTGCCCGTGTCGAGGCGGGCGTGGATGTCTTTGGGTCCGATGGGGCTGGCTGAGGCCTCGACCACAGCCAGCACGGCGGCACGTTCGGGGGTGAGTTCGGAGCGGTCCATGGGGTAGAAGCCGAAAGAAAGTAGTAGAGAGTGCTTGCTAGTCACTGACTAGTCACCGTACCTTACGGGCGCAAGGACTCACAAGATGCACCCCTCCCCCGATGGAAGCAACCGACGCCCTGCCCGATGTGGCAACCCTCGAGAAAAGGGCCTACGCGGTCCGACTGAGCAAGGCCGAGCTGGGCCGCCGCTGCGGCGTGACGCGAGAGCACGCCTCCGCCGTCCTGAACGGGCGCGACAAAGGCAGCGACCGCCTGATCGCCTGTATGACAGAGGTCATTTCCGAGGTCGAATCCGGCCGCCTCTCCACCCAGGCCGCTCCGTCGGATGTGGGGATGAGTAGCGAGACCCCGGCCTACCCCGGCGCCACCGTCACCAGCCCCGAGTCCGGCATCTACGCCGTCGCGGACCTGAGCGGAGACCCCATCGGCAGCGTCACCCGCTACCGCCACACCGGCGCATCGGACGACTACACCGCGCGCGCCGGTCGGTGGAGCCGCACGCTGCCCACGCTCGCCGGCGCCGTCGCCGCGCTCGTCTTGTTCCGTGCGGAGGGGACCCGATGAGCCGCCTCCCCGACGCCTGTTGGGCCGCGGGCGACATGGCTGGCACGCGAAAGCTCTGCCCGCTACGGCGCCTGTGCTCGCGACAGGTCACGACCGAGAGCCTTCTAGCGCGCAAGACTCAACTCACAATCATAGAGGCGCCCTACGACCGGCTGACTGGCAAGTGTGATCGCTTCCACGCGAAGGGCTCATGACGATGACCCTGCCCACACCCCACGACCTCCCCGGCGCCGTCGTCACCGAGACGGCGGAGACAACCTGGATGCACGCCCAGCCCATCGCCCGCATCGCCGCGCGCGTGTCCGGCGACACCATGCCGGACGACCTGCTCGAGCACCGCGTGTTCGCGTTCGGCAAGACCGAAGACGACGCGAGGGAAAACGCGCGCCTCGAATGGCTCGCGCTCCACGGCACGCCCGCGCCCGCGCCGGCGCCGCTGTTTGAGGGGGTGCTCGCGTGAAGCGCACCTGGGCCCAGCTGCTCGCCGACACGGACGCCAGGATCGCCGCCCAGGCCGCGCGCGACCGCGCCGCTAGCCCGCCACCGAAGCCCGCGCCTCCGATCGTCCTCCGCACCCCACGCCCGGCACGCCGCCGCTCTACCACGCCCACCACACTGACCGAGGCCTACGCACACAGCCTCCCGCCCTACGCCATCCGATGAACTACTTCGACAACCTGCTCGCCGTCAAGTGCGAGACCGACAAGAAAGGGAAGCTCACCTACGTGAGCTGGATCGAGGCCTGGACGCGCCTCAAGTCCATCCACCCGGCGGCGTCCTACGAGGTGCACCGCACCGAGTCCGGCGCGTTCCTACACGGCGAAGGCATGGTGATGGTGTCGGTCACGGTGCCGTCGGCAGACGTCGCCGACGGCGAGGCGCACGCCGACGTCACGCACACGATGTGGCTGCCCGTGATGGACGGCCGCAACCAGGCGATCAAGAACCCGGACGCCACGCAGATCAACAAGGCGGTGATGCGGTGCCTCGCCAAGGCCATCGCCATGCACGGCCTCGGGTCCTACGTCTACATGGGCGAGGACCTGCCGCTGATCGAGCCGCCGAAGGACTTCACCGCCGACCTGGACAAGCTGCGCGCCTACGTGGCGACCGCCGACGCCGGCGCCCTCGCTCGCACCCGTGCGAAGGTCGCCGGCTGGCCTGAGCGCTTCCAGTCCCTCGCACTGGAAGCCGTCGACGCCCGGGTCGCCGAGCTCGACACCCTGCACGACCTCGCCAACGACCGGGCCTAGCGCCCGCCGCTTCCTCTCTCGCCGAGAACTGACCGCATGACACCGCTCGACCTCAACACCACCATCGGCCCGGACGGCGAGATCGCCGACACCGCCGCACGTCAGCTCGACGCCTGGAAGCGCGCCAACGCGCCCGCCGACGGCCGCATGGACGTGCGCCTCCAGATCGGCGCCCGCGTCCGCTCCATGCCGCAGCACAACAAGTATTTCGCCATGCTCGGCGACCTCGCGTTGCAGCTCGTCAACGCGGGCCTGTTCGCCACGAAGGACAGCCTCCACATCGAGGTCAAGCGCCGCCTGTTGCCAGAGGTCGCCGCCGAAGTCCTGAGAGAGACCGGCGAGCACGTGGACTATGAACGCACGCTTGAGATGCTGGACGGCACCCGCGTCCGCACGCTCTCCACCACGCGGCTGTCGGTGCCCGCCTTCACGGTGCTGATCGACCGGCTCATCGAGTTCGCCGCCGAGCACGGGTGCGACCTCTCTGGGCACCTGGGCGACATGGAGCGCAGCGGCGACCGCCTGCGTATCGGCGGCATCGCCGTGCGGACGGGGAAGATCGACGAGCCGAGCGACCTGGAAGGCTTCAAGTACGCCGAGGAGCCCGCGCCTGAGCCTGCCGACGCGGACCCTGTCTACGGACTGGACGCGGGCGCCGCCGGACAGGAGGGGCAGCTAGCCGCGCTATTCGAGAACCAGCCCGCCGGGCCCTACCACCAAGGGACATGAGCTATACGCGTCCCCACCGCGCGCCGGATTCGCTCCTGCGGTCCGACTTGAAGGACTGGCAGAAGATGGTCTGGCTTGCCATCCGCGCAAAGCAGGGCAGCAACGACGAAGCGTGGCACCCCTACGAGGCCTACGGCGACGCGTGCGGCAAGAGCTTCGAGATGGTCCGCAAGGCGGTCTCTGCCCTCAAGCGTGACGGCTGGCTCGTGGAGCTCCGGCGCGAGGGCAACACGCGCTTCCTGCGCTGCCTGGACGCGACCGTGACCGGGAATGGTGTTCCGGGTGACCGGGAATCACGTTCCCGGTCAGGCAAAAGTGACCGGGAACAGGGTTCTCAGGTGACCGGGAATGGTGTTCCGGGTGACCGGGAACAGGGTTCCCAAGTGACCGGGAATGGTGTTCCGGCCCCTATAGAAGAACAATCCGTACAGGAATCCGGAAAGGAATCCGGAAAGGAATCCGTACAGGGCGAGGGGGAGGCGGGCGCCGCCGTTCCCGTCCTCTCGGAGCCCGACGGCTTCGACGCCTTCTGGTCCGTCTGGCCCAACCGGGTCGGCCGCAAGGCCGCCGTGAGGGCGTGGGCCAAGACCGGCGCCCAAGACCCCGCGCTCGCCGCCCGCATCGTCGCCGACGTGGAGCGCAGGCAGGTGGAGGACTACGCCTGGACGAAGGACGCCGGCCGCTTCATCCCCCACGCCTCGACCTACCTCAACGGCGAACGCTGGGAGGACGCCTACCGCCCGGCGCCCAAGCCGTCGGCCCGCGACGCCGCCGACCACGGCCGCAACAACCCCGACGAAGCCTTCCGCCGCTCCGCCAACGTCATCCTCGCCGCCATCACCGCCTGACCATGAGCCAGCTCCAGACCCGATCCACCGCCGCCCTCGCGCACCCGACCGCCGGGCCCCCGTCCGTGCTCGACGCCAGCGCGTGGGCGGCCCCCGCCGACCCCGTCGCCATCGCGGGCACCGTCTCCGTGGTGCTCGCCCTCGTCGAGCCCGGGCACTCCGACGCCCGCGCCGCCGCCGTCGGCCGTGCCGTGGCGCAGCGCGGGTACTCCGCCGCCGAGATCAAGCTGATCGAGCGGGAGGCCCCGTTCCGCAACCACTACGGCGGCTCGGTCAAGCTCTCGGTGCTGGACGAGATCGTGACCGAGAGCCGCGCGCTGCGGTCCCGCCTCGCCTCCGGCCGGCTGACCGCCGACGCCGTCGCCGACGTGTGCGCCTCGGCGCCCGAGTTGGACGCGGACGACTTCGAGCCGTGCGGGTTCGACGACCGCAACCGGACGCTGTACCTCCACGCCCCGGAGGTCGCCGCGCGTCGCCGCGCCCGCGCCGCCGCCGGCCAGCCCGTCCCGGACGCCACGCCGGAGACCGAGGACACGCGGCCCGCCTACCAGATCGCCGAACGCTCCGGCCTGTCCGACTTCGCCGGCATCGCCGAGCAGATCCAGGCCGCGCGGGAGGAGGAGGCGAACCGGCAGGCGGGCCTGCCGAACGCCACCGCGCCGCGCCCCCGCCCGGCGGCCCGTTCCGCCCCCCGCGTCGCCGTCGCCGACGACCCCAAGACGGGCGACGCCGCCGGGCGGGACCTCAGCCGCGGCGCTGGCGAAAACCGGGAGGCCGCATGACCCCGCTCGCCTGCCCCCAGTGCCACGCCGGCCTCGTGCCCGACCCGGGCGCCACGCCGCGGCTCGCCACCGCGTCCTGCTGCGGGCTCCTCTACGCCTGGGTCGACGGCCGCCCCTTCCGCCTGCTCCCGGCCGGGCTCTCGCGCGCCGACCTCGGCGGCCCGCCCGCCGCCGGCACCCCGCCGTCGGCCGACCCCGAGCGCGGGTCGAACCGAGCGACCCCGGTGGCATGACCCATCACGTACCTGCCGCCTGGCCCCTCCGCGGCACCCTCAGCACCTACCGCCTGAACCTGCTGCAAGCGGCAGAGATCGCCGCCGACGCCGCCAGCGACCGAGCCGGCCGGGCGAAGACGGACGCCGCCCGGCAGATCCTCCGCGCGGTCGCCAGGGACGCGAACCGGGAGCGCCGCCGCCTCCGCCGCCTGGTCGAAACGCTCCCTACCTGCACCCCTCCCGCCGACCCCCACGCCGGCCCCAACCAGGCGACCGCCCCGCGCGGCGCCGATTCCTAGACACCGATGATTGGAGACAGCACTGGCCTGGGGGTTTACCTCTTGCTCGATAGCGCCGACATGAACATGGAGGGCCTTGCTGAGTCAGCGGCCGCCCGACTCTATCCCCGAGAGGCGGAGATGGTCCGTTTGAGGATGGATGGCATGACATTCGCCCAGATCGGAAACCGATTCGGCCTTTCGCACCAGCGGGCTAGGCAGATCGTCAAGAACGCGCACCGTCGGTTCGTCGGCTACCTCGTCGGACTGGTTACCGGCCAGATTGAGGACAAGGCCGCAGAAGAGATCGCACGCGACCCTCAGGTGCTAACGCTTCGCCGGGAGATGGCCGTGGCTCGCGACGCGCTCACCGCCGAGCGTGAGGCCCACGCCATCACCCGGGGGCGGCTCTGCGAACTCCTGGACGCCGCTGGCCTTCACTCAATGCCAGCCGACAGCGCGCCCTACTCAGCCGGTCAGGACGTATGAGCGGACAGCCCGACCCCAAGCCCCGCGCCACGCCCAAGAGCGACCCGAAGCCGATGACGCGCTCGGCGATGCCCAGCCGCGTGACGCCCATGCGCCGAGGCGCGCCCATCGAGCGCTCCGCCGGCCCGTCGCCCGGCCCGATGTCCCGCGCCGCCCGCGCCGACAGCCTCAGCCCACGCCGCAAGACCGAGACCGCCGAGCAGCGCGCCAAGCGCCTCGCCGTCGCCAACACCAAGCGCAAGCGCAAGGAAGCCCGACAGCTCCGGTGCTACGGCCCGCCGGCGCGCCGCGACTACGTGACGGCCCTGCCGTGCTGCGCCTGGGGGCGCCACGCCACGCCCGAGCACCCGGGCCACCAGGCGCACACCGAGACCGGCGGCATGGGCTACAAGGCGAACGCGGACACCGTGGCGCCGCTCTGCGCCGACTGCCACCGCCTGCACACCGAGATGGGCGACAGTAACACCCGGTTCGAGGCCGCGCTCGGCCTGCCGGCGGGGCACCTGAAACGCGCCGCCGCCCAGACAGAGGCCGACTGGCAGAGCGGGGGAGGGGCATGAACGACTTCACCTTCGGCTCTGTCTGCTCCGGCATCGAGGCGGCGTCCGTCGCGTGGCACCCGCTCGGGTGGCGCGCCGGCTTCGTCTCTGAGATCGACCGCCACGCCTCCGCCGTGCTAAGGCACCGCTTCCCCGCCGTCCCGAACCACGGCGACTTCACCACCATTACCCAGGATCACGATGGAACAGCTATCGATCTTCTCGTCGGCGGCACTCCCTGCCAAGCCTTCTCCGTCGCTGGACTTCGAAAGGGACTTGCTGACGACCGAGGCCAGCTCACACTCGAGTTTCTTAGGCTCGCTGATCGCCTCGGCCCCGAGTGGCTTGTCTGGGAGAACGTCCCCGGCGTCCTGTCACAAGACGACGGACGGGCGTTTGGAGCCCTTCTCGGAGGCATGGCAGAACTCGGGTATGGGTTCGCCTACCGCGTTCTTGACGCTCAAAACTACGGAGTTCCACAGCGCCGCCGCCGCGTCTTCGTTGTCGGATGTCTTGGAGACTGGCGACGTGCCGCAGCGGTACTCTTTGAGCGCGAAAGCCTGTCGGGGCATCTTGCGCCGAGCCGAAAAGCGGGGGAAGGTGTTGCCGGATCCCTTAAGGCAAGCTCTGGAAGGCGCCGCATGGCAGGGGTAGATGAAGGGGCAGCAGGTCACCTGCTGCCGCACGTCGCGCCGACGCTCGAAGCGCGCGGAGTCGGAACGGGACAGGAACTGTCCCGTCCCGGAGGGATGGTCATCAACGCTCCGGAGGCGTACCAGTGCCACGGCGGATCCGTCGGACCGATGGGTACGCTGCGCACCAACGCGAGCGCGACCGGCGGCGTGCCGTTCGTGATGGCGACAGGGCAAGGCGCCGCCGAGATCGTGAGGGACGGGTGCCCGTCCCTCACCTGTAATCACGAGGCCCCTATCTCGTTTCAGGTCAAAGACGACGGAGGACAGACGGATACCGACCTGTCCC